>BPLR01001206.1:0-52847 GCA_021605095.1 Caerostris extrusa | reverse complement strand
CAACTTCCTATTGGCAAAGCTTTTTTTAATATCAGATGTCCTGGATTTAAAATATTTAGCCTTTTTGCAAATGTTTTGATTAAATATATTCAAAAGCTACAATTTATTCTTTAAAATATGCAAAAAAATGTGCTATTGTTTTTAAAACTTGATAATTCAAAAATGAATAAATAAAAATGAGTAGTTTTTTTTTTTGTAACTATTTCTATGTCAGAAATATCATTATGTAGGTAATATACTTTTTTCAAATTTATATCTGAATTACTAATACATTTTTATATTCTTAAAATTTGTCGATATAAAGTTTTAAAAATAATTACAATAAATTCTTACTTTGACAACTAAAATAAAAATAATTTATGAATTTTGAGATAATTTCCATGCTCTATTTCTTTCATGCATTAATAGAAAACTTTTATATGCTGTTTGAAAGTATTTAGAACAAAAATATTGGAATCATGAATGTTTTGAAGGAACACGAGATGTTTCAAAATTTAAAATAAGGAAATAGTTAAAACCAACTTTTAAATGTAAATGTAAAGAAATGGACATAGATAAAGATGTTATTGAGCTTTAAATTCTCCTTTATTAATATAAACACTTATTTATTTGTTTTGTTTTCTTTGAATAATTTCAAACTTTAAAAGTACTATTTCTGAACTTGAATATTTCTTCGACTTTTATTGAAATCACTGAAATTTGTAATTCAAATAACCAAATTTTTTTTAAATAAAAGTCCATGTTTTTCAACTTGCAACCCTTATAATACATTTTAGAAACTCTTAATACTATCATTCAAGAAAATAATTGCATCATTTGTCTCAAGTCGAATCAGAAGGTGGGTTCACCTGGTAAACAAGATCAATGTTTCTTCCAATGGTTGCGGTCACCAGGTGTAATGCTGTTTGATTTAGCTTCCTATGTTGATTAGCTGGACAATTTCCCTTTGATTGATGCCGCTCTTGTTTCTTCACCAACAATGGGTTGATTTATATGTGTGATTTCGTATGTCTATAATACTAATCCGTTTTTTATATCCACCATTTTGATACTGAAACTATTTTTGAATCAAACACTTCTTCTGTTTTTGCAAATGCTTTTGTCTTAAGGACTTTTAGTAGATAAATAGAGGGATCAGTGTGAGCATCACAACAGCAGTTAATTTGTTGTAAATATAGCAAAAATAGCAAGTGAAAGTACTGAAACATATAAATATGTATATAAATGTAGAAACTTGTAGTTTGTCCTTTTAAATTTCTTCAAATTGAAATATATTATTTTTTTATCATAAAGCAATATTGCTTTGCCAATGTGCTGAACCAGATGTGATTGTCCGTTGTAGAATACCCCCCTTCCCTCGAATGAAAAACTACTGGGTACATTTACTCATTGTTTGAACATTTTTATTCTATTATGTTACCTTTTATGTATTTATTAGTATTTACTGCTGTACTGTGACTGAAGAAAGCTAACATTCCCCGATGTTGAACTGAAAGTAATTTTTTTAGTGGTGTTACAGAGTCATAGATGGCAGCATGAGTCAGATAAACAGGCACTGGTAAGTCCAATCTGAATTTGGTTGTTGTGGTGGTTGTTTCTGATGGATTGGCTTCTCATTAAAGTTTTTCCATGTTATCCCAATCAACATATTACTTGTCATTTAGGTAACGAAGGTTACATTTATTTTTCCACAATAATATGTTTAAATAAGTTTTCGAACAAACACATGGCAAACTGTATTTGATTGATTCGATCTCTCTTGAATTAGTACTTTCTTAACTTCTATTGACTCTTTTCGTAGTTAAATGTTTCTTAAAACAATTTTACCACATTACACCGCAATCAAGAGAAATTATACAATTTTTAAAATTCGTTAATGACAACATTATTCGTTTTCCCACATGTAGTTGAAAAATAATTGTAAACGAACGTTATTTTATCCACAATGAAGTTGAAATTCACAGATTATACCAAAATAAGAATGTTCCTACGCATCCTGATAATTCTAACGAATACATTCTTCTCAAACTCAGAAAGATGCCTTTCGCATTGTGATATGATAAGAAGATTCCATAATAACCCAATAAGTTAATCAGAGCAAAATTAGATTAATTAATTATAAAGTGAATTTCTTCGTAAACCAAAGAAAGAAAAAATTTACTCATAGTAACATTTATTTACTATTTACTTTTTATTTATGCTTATTGATTTATGAAATTTTAAGCAAATGTTCTTTTAAAAATAATTTTAAATTACATTATACTGCAATCACGAGAAATTATATAATTTTTAATATTGGATAATGGCAAATATTAATTTTTTTCTTTAGATGTAGTTAAAAAATAATTGTTAACAACATTATTTTATCCTTATTGAAGCTCATTTAACAGTTTATATCAAAATAAGAATATATTGAAAATTTTAACTAATGTTTAACCAATTTTAACCATTCTCTTCAAACTTCATAAAATTCAGAAATATGTTTATTACACTGTGATAGGATAAGAAGTATCCATAATATTATTCAGGATTAAATAGGGCAAAATTATATTTATTTAATTATAAAGAATTTCTGCGTAAACCAAAGAAAAAAAAAAATTTATTCATAGTAAAATGAAAATTAAAAATTGTGATCCGAATTCAATTAAAGGTGAAACATCTTTTCGTTATGTACAAATAACTAATTTTAAATATTCTTGCGCTTCTGCTTTCATTTCAATTCAATAAAACGAGATCAGTCTTCATCAGAATTTTGCATCAGATCCAGTATCGTTTAAAATTTTTTTTTTTTTCCAATTCCTTCCATTAGCTCACACTCACCCCATATATATCTTGTTCAAATTTTCAATCGTTCATAAAATACTTTATTCATCCACTCAAGTTCAAATAAATTTTTTTTTTTCAACTTGCAGTGGATGGCACTTGAAGTTAACACAATTTTCTCAAATATTAATTCATTCATTAAATTTAATGAATTAATTTTACTTTTTTAGATTTAAGTTGCATGTATCTCTACCAATAAATGGCGCCAGATAAACTGAAAAAAAATGAATGAAAATTATTTATAAAAAGACTTTCTGCAATATAAAGAAAAAAATGTAGGAATTGACTTTTAAAAATTATTTTTACATTACTTGTTTTTTTTATAGTTTTTTTTTTCTTCTCGTGGAAAATATTAGTAACAGAACCATTCTGTAATTTCTAATATTTAATAAGACAAATGTTTTTCTTAAAGAAAAATTTTCGCCACAATTCCAAGGGTGAGGTATCGTATGCCGGGATGGATGGAAGAGACCGTGTAGAGAAGATGGATCGAGAAGAGATTGTATCACTATATTTTTAAAATGATCGGTAGATGTTATTTTTTGGTAACTGACATTAATTTTAAAACCTACACCTACCAGTGAAGAAATTTACAATTTATTTACCTAAAACAATTACCTTTTTTACATTACAGCTACCTATTACAAAGGTACATATAGATGGTGTAAGGTAGGTAAGGAAATGGTAGGTAATGTACCTTTAGGTACATTACACCTACCTTACTTACCTACCTACCTTACTTACATTACATTACAGCTACCTCCCCTTCCCTCCCCCAAAGATATATAATGCTTTTACATGATCTATGTCCTTGCAAAATTTGATATTGATTATATTCATGCATCATTATTATATTTAAAATGTTCTTTTTCATTTTACTTGTTGAATAAAGTAAAATTTGAATGAATTCCAATTATGTGATCACCATTTTAAATAGACAACACTCAATGAAATTGTCTTCGACTTTGAGGGGAGGGAACTAGTCTAATTTTTTCCCTGGCGAAAACAGAGTGATGGATTTCTACACAAAATCAAATTGATAAGTTTGTCATCCTGAGTTCTTCTGTTACAAAAAGATATATATTCTGAAATACTTAACTTTTTGTAATATTATTCTTAATTTCAAGCTACTAAAATATTTAAGTTTGTATTAAATCCAGGATTGTTACCGTTTTATTTACAAAAATGAAATACCATTTTTATAATAATCATTAAAGAACTGGTGATTTACATTTGGTCAAACAGACACCGCATGAAAAAGTATTTTTATGCGTTTTTTATAAAAACCTGATCATGTAGTGGCTTTTTTTTATCTTTATTCAGTTAGAAACAATGCATGCAAAGTGTGCTTAACTTCCATCTAAGATTCATAAAAAAAAAAGCTAAATTAAATATGAATAAAGCTGCATAAAATAATAAAATCATTTCGAAAAAAAGAAAAATATATAGAATAAAAATCGCCCAAAAAAATTTGAGATAACAAATACAAAAATGAAATAGAGAAAAAAAAAAAAAACTACGAAAACATATAATAGCGAAATAATTAGTTAACTAATTCAAAATGCAATTTAACTCACATTCCTCTTGGTGTAATCTGAAAACGAGTACCACCAAGTAATCCTATTTTTGAATAAACAAGGCTTAAATTTGAAAAATAAATTAAAAATAAATGTCAAATAGGTATACAATATGTTCCTCAATTTCCATATTTAAAAACCGCATAAATAAAAATACTACTCAATGTGTACAAATTAACAACCTTATTTCTGAAAAATTATTTCCCTGTTTAGGCAGTAAAAGATGTACACCATTGTAGCCGTTTATATCTATCCAGAAATTTAAAAGCTTATATTGTTTTGTCTATATTAGTTTATTTATAAGAAAATATATTGAGCGACTTAAATGGCGCACGTGTAAAAGCTAATAAAGAATAAAATGTCACTATAAATAGAAGGATCTTTTTACAGTATAATTATAAAAACACAGAAACAGATGGAAAAAAAAAATATACGAACATTTAGTATTTCTGTTTGTCGTGAAACTGCGATTTTATTTCAAAACACTGACTTGCAAAAAAAATACTTTAAAAATGTTGTAAAAGAAAAACACCCGGAAACATAGGATGAGGTTGCCCAATCAACCAATTCGGGGATTAATAACAAATCACAATTTTGCGGTAATTTCCTACTGCTCATGTATATAAAACGTAAAATTTCAGGCTGAAACAAAATAAAATATTAAGCAATTCGAAATTGACAATATTAAATACCAACCAAAATTTTTCGATTTAGATGAAACGCAAATGTTCATAAAAAAAATACTTCTATTACCCTTTAGCTCTCTAAATAAAGCCAAATATCAAAACACAGAAGATAATGCAACTGCAGTATTGGTAATAAAAATATATGCTGAATTTATTCATATTTATTTAGAAAATATAGTGATATATCTAAAATAAAAATAAAAAATTCATTTCTGACTAAATATTCATTCACATGCCAACGCAAAGTATTTAAGAGAAATATCGTAAAAGTTGATACGTTTGATGATTCTTTATGTGCTGTGCGCGCTCAATTTCTCTCAGTGCTAACGTTCTATAGTTATTAATTGAAATATGTGGTTTCTGTTTACGTATGTTTAACTCCTTAGATGAGATCAATTTCTATTAGAATGACGATTATATGGCAGATACAGTGTTGTCGATGATAAACTACAGGGTTCATGGACCTATGTCTTTTTACTACAATTAAAAAAAAAAAAAACACCACCTGTCAATTCATACGAAAAATTCTTCTCTTCCACAACATATATATATATATATATTATTATTATTATTATTATTACATGTGGTGCCAAACAGTATATCTTAAACACATAGGATATTCAAACACCCAAACAGTGTATCTTAAAATATTTATTGTATAAAAATATAATAAAAAAGAGTATATTAATGTTTAAAAAAAAAAAGAGCAACTCAGTTTATTTCAGCAAAGCGAAGGCGGCAAGAAAATCTGCTACTTCCCTAAAATGTTCCGGAGAAAATTCCCTTTCTTTCCTTCGGGAATTTTTAACAAAAGGATAATTCCTTTATTTAACATCCTCAAATTTCCACACCAATATCAAATCGTCTTCGTCGTATGTGATCTTGGCTAAATTAATATTTTTTTAAATATAATAATCGTAATCATTTGTAAACCGCGTCAATATAAACTAAACATGTGATTGTGTTTCTGTAAACATTATCATATTCTATATTTGAATTGTCGTTAATATAATTATTATTTTTACATTAAATTAAATCTATGTTTAATAACTTCATGCGATGTGTTATTATGTCGAATATTGGCTATCTGAAATGGAAGATTTGCTGAGGTACCATCGTCAAATACCGATCTTGTCATTTCTGTAATTAATAAAATTTTCCAATTTGTTAACACTCCTTTTCTTTATAGAAAAGGAAAAGTAATTTTTTATTTTTTTTTTAAAAAGAAATAATATTGGAAAAAAAATATCTTTTTATTAGAAATGTGGAAATAAGTTTTGAATTTAATTAAATGCAACCAAAATCTTAATGACAAAAAAAAAAAAAAATTGCAGAGAAATATTCATTAACAAAAAATTTTGAAATAAATTAATAAAAGAATTTGTATACCTGCTAATTTTCAGAAAAATTGAACAGTTTTTCTATATTTTTGAATTGAAAATTAATAACCTTTTAAATTTGAAAGTTCATATTTATATGATTGACAGCAATGTTCAGAATTATACCCGAATTTGCATAATATTATAACATCCACAGAAGGAAAAAAAAAAAAAAAAAGATATATGCAGAATGGGATAATTGTATTATTGCTGTAAAAAGTCTTATCGTATAATCTTGTGTAGACTAAAAATTTTTTTTATTTATTCTCAACATCTCCATTTTTCTTCATTCGGCAAACAAAGCAGATGCTATTTTCATGTATGTTTTTTTTTTCAATCACAACTTTTGAAACAGTTGAGTATTAAACAATAAAATCTGGTAGTTTAACTTAATACATATCAATAGCACTATTAAATGAAGGAAATGTTGCTGCAGATCCATGAACAAATAGAGAACTCATTCTTTGATGTAAAGAATAATTAAAAGTTCTTCATCCAAAAGAGTACTACCACCAAAAACAAATCCTGAATTAATCCGTTAATCAAAATTAACGATGGAAATAATTATAAAATTGGTTTATTTTATAATATTTCTATAAATTAGTGTACTAATAACTATAAATTAGTGTATTTAAATGTTAGATAAAACTAGATTTAAAAAATCTATTTATCTAAAGTTTGGCTACTAAATTTTTTTCTGATTGACAAATAATTTTCTTTGTCCCTTTTAAATTAAAGTTACTGATTATTGTGTTTCATTTGCAAAGAAAATGTTGTCATTTATTTATCCATGATTTTGCATTTATGGCAATGTTAATATGCTCCTATATTTGTACGGAAAAATTTTGTATTTTCCAATACATATAATGAAATAGTATATTGTTTCTCATAAAAAAGTAATTTTATCAATTTTTTAAAAGGTATAAATTCAATAAGAGGAGATTTTTTTTTACATGACTGTTTTTTCTGTTTCATTTATTCTCATTGGGCTATAGTACTTATAGCAGGTATTTTTCATTGCCTGTGATCTACAATCCATCATCAACATTGATTGTAGAGTAATTAAACTGATTTGAAAATGAAGCTGCTTTGAACTATCAGATCTCAATGTATCAAACTGAAACTCATCATTATTACAGACTGAAAAGTATTGCCAATGTGATAAGATAGATGTATGATTAACTCATATTACAGAAATTGTATACTAACTGTTGTAAATTTTTTATGAAAAAATGTATTAAATCCAATGCTTTTACATCTTCAAAATTATTGTTTATCTATTCAAACAAAAAACCTTTGCTATTAATTAAAATAATTAAATTAAATTTGTATTAACATAAATTTAAATTAAATTTTCACTGAAAAACTTAAAAGCACAAAAAATATGTGTCAGTGTTGGCATGTCTTATTTCCATTTGCTTATTAAAGTTTTCTTCTTTTAAAGTAATTAATGCTTCATACTAAAGCTATACTGTGAAGAAATGATATATGTCTTTGTGTAATTGTCTCTCTCAACTGCATCAATAGAGAAAGTTACTTTCGTACGGGTTTTGAATATTTCATGAGATATTTTTTGTTGTTGATCAAAAAAAGTCGCAATTATTGCGAACTGGTAAAATAAATTATTTAAATTTGATAAGTCTGCTATAGTAAAATTAAAATTATATTATTTTCATTATTTACAACTCTTGTTTGTTTCCATTTCAGAAATTTTTTTTTTTCTAAGACAAAAGATAATAATCAAATTTGTTTCTTCATATTGAACTAATTTATTAAACCACTATTTTAAAAATATATGTATGTAGCGTGAATTTAAGCATATTTGTAATTTATATTTATTTATTGAAATTTACTTATATTTGTAATTATTTGAACAATTTTCAAATTTATATAATCCTCCTACTAGAATATTCAAGAAATTTTTGCAATTCATTACAAGTGTTTTTATAAAGATGTTAAGTAAAAGTACCATTCTTGTTTTAGTTCCTTAGTGTTTTTTTTATCTTTTATAAACCTTATAAGTATTATTAAGTTTTTTAAGACTGTTAAATAAAATTTTTATTTGTTTATTGGGAATTATGTTAATTTCATTCGCCTTTTTTATATCAATAGAATGCATATGATGACAGATTTACAACACAGAGTGACATCTATATTTAACTTGAATTTTCTTGAAGAAATTCCATGAAAAGCGACGTTAATCATTAGTGGAATTCTACCATCTATGTTCTTGAGAAAATTCTGTTAGCAAAAGTAATTTGAATATTATTTTCATTATATTTCAAACGAGGCACAAATTTATTTAAAGTTAAATAAAAGAAATGAGCAAAATTTTAGGATTTTGTTAATAGATATAAAATTAAAGCAAGAAGATACTGCATTTTGTGAAATATTAGTTACTGATGTGTAATATACAAATTTACATTCCTCATATGTATATAGTGTTTAGCAAATGTTCTTTATTTGAAACAACTTAAATTTAATTCTAGTCTTAAAAATCTTTTAATAAAAACCCTTCAATATAATGAGATAAATTTTTTAAACTATTTGCTATATATTTATTTTAAAAAGTTCATGCCATATTATTTAATTTATTTATTCACAATCCTCATTGAGATGTGAATATTTCATAATCTACTTATATCTTAAAAAATTAGGAAAATAAGATGACTGAATTTTCTGTCAATGTTTAGCATGAAAGTGTTGGATTCAAAGTGATAGATTTGCTATAAATTTTTTTTTATTAATATTTTGTTGTAGCTGCTTGTATGTAATTTTTGCATTTTAAGTATATTCCTTAATAATTTTCATAGGAAATGTAAAGAAATGTTTGCTAGAGGTAGAAAGTCTACTTATAAAAATCGAAAATTGATTTATATCAATTCATTCAGCTCACTCAACATAAAAGTAAATATCTTATATTAATTTATTGTAAGCATATTTTTTTCATTGTAGTCAAAAAAGATTTTTGTAACGTAAGCAGAGGAAGACAAAAGAAAAATGTCTGAACTGCGAAGTGTAGATAAAGGCAAGCCTTTTGTTTGCAATGAGTGCAATAAATCATTTTCAAGAAAAGATCTTTTAAAAACTCATTTAATTTATCATTCAGGAATAAAGGCTCATGGATGTCATATTTGTTATCAAAGATTTTTTACACTAAATGCTTTGAAGCGACATTTGCTGATTCATGAGGGTCTCAAACCACACATTTGTGAATTATGTAACAAGGCCTTTGTACAAAAATTTCACATGCAAACCCACATGCGTACTCACTCAAAAGAAAAACCTCACAAATGTACTGTATGTGGAAAAGCCTTTGCTCACAAAAGCAATATGAAACAACATTTGAGGACTCATGTAAAAGAAAAACCCTTCTCTTGCAAATTGTGTAATGCAGCTTTTTCTTCTGCAAGTTATTTAAACATACATTATCGTGTCCATACCGAAGAAAAACCGTATATGTGTGAAGTATGTCAAAAAGGATTTTCCCAAAAAGGAAGTTTAACGCTTCATTTGCTCACCCACACCAAAGTGAAACCCCATGTGTGCAAGATATGTCAAAAGGGGTTTTCTCGGAAAGGAAATCTGTCACGTCACTTACTTGTGCATGAAAAAGAAAAAATGTCCAAAGCCTGATACATCTCACAAAAGTATTTCTTTAACTTCTACAGTTTTGAAGATACATTCCCGTCCATATGATACGAAAGAGCCACAAAATGCTGAAGAGGATTAAGAAGCAATATTACTAGCTATGTATTTTTAATCATGCATATTTTAATTTATTGATTGATTTTAAAAAAATTGTTTCAGCACACTCTAATTATTGTCAGATATTTCTTACTTCGCTTTGTATTTTAAAATTTAACTATATTATTAAATTTATTTTTAAAACTGATATTATTTTAACAATTACTTGTGGGTAATATATTTTAAGCAGTTCATTTTATCTACAATGACATTATATATGACTGAATTCTTTCTTGGAATATTTCCATTTAATTTTGTTTTTAATGGCTGGCACCATGTTTTTATTTTTTGCCACTTTGCATTTATTTGCCATGTTTTAATTGTGAAATGTGTGCCTTTTCAACAGAGAATATTTTTAAAACTGAATTGCATAAAACATTGCATGTCATTAAATATGAATATTTTCTTTAACACTTGATGATATTTCTTGTAGAATGTCTCTATGTAATGTACCCAATCTTTTGCTATAAATCTATTGAAACTTTACTGTCAATCTTCTTTTCTTTTTTTTAGTTGATAGCTTCCTTTTGTTTCCTATGTGAATTTTGGTTTGATAGTACATTTCATCTTGAGAATAAATCCTTTCCGTCTACTTTAAAGATAATTAACTAGAATGACTCTTCTCTAGAATAAAAACATCTGTGCTTTTTATTCAAGCTGTTATTGAATATCTGCTTTCCTACAATATAGTATTTTTCTAGATAATTTAAATTCATTTAAATAAACAAATGACTCATCTTGAACTTTCTGAAATTTAGGATTATTTATATTTTGAGTAAGTGAAAAATGTTGGGCACATTTTTTATACTTTATTTAATTAAAATTAATGAGTTTTCTCTGCAGCCATTTTATCTATATTTTCAAACATAATGGATGCTAACCTGCAACACTAATTAATCTATTTGCAAAAGCTAAGTGAAAGACTGGAGAAACAAATATTGCACTAGTAAAATAAAAAAAATTAAATCATTAAAAAGAAATATTTTGTTTATATTTATATATTTTTTATATTTCATTTTGAGTGTTATATATTTCTTCACAATGTGCACTTAATATCATTATTATTATATTGTCTATGTTTACTTGTAAGAAAAATAGTTAACAGAAAAATAATAACTCATTATGCTTAAATTTTCACTCCAAAAAATGCCTATAGTGGGTCTAAATCTAATATGGGGATATATAATTTTTAATGCGGCCCACAGAGTTATGATGCCATTCCAGAGTCTCAGCAAGATCATTTGAATTGGCCACCCTTGGTTTAGGTAATAAATCTTAGAGAGCAGAAAAGAGTGGGCGTTAAGTATAATTCTGAAAAACGATAGGGGAAGAAAGAGGAAAAAGCCATTGGAATAAAAATTGGAAATGAATGAGAATTAATGTTGGAGAAAGACTGGGAGTTATTAAACACAAGTAGAAAAATAAGTGAACAGGAAATTATGGTGGTTTGATGTTTCGATTCCATTTAGAAATAGAGTATGAATACTTGTATTTTCCATTAAATTGCATAAAAATAGTTTGTGCTTGATAAGAGGGTTTTCGTTGGTAGCAATAGTATTGAAAAATTTCTAGAAAGTTTTGTAATAAAATTATCCATAATATCAATATTTAAATCTTGATACATTGTAAAGGTGTGGACAAACAGGGTGCACCAGGGATGATACAAAGTTTGTTTACAATAATATGTACAGTTTTTTTGTTAGAGTCAGCTAAACCCCAGATTGTTGCAGCATAAGTCAGAATAGGCCTAAATACTTGTTTGTGGAGAAGAATTTTGTTTGACAAAGTTAATTTATAAAATTTATTGATGAGTGAGATAAAATTTTTCCCAGCATTTTTTTTTTTTTCTGAATCTGAGATCAAAACGTAAGTAAGTTTATGATGCTGAGATATTTAATATTAGTTGTCCATTCAATTTGTTGATCAAAAAGGGAGAGATTAATGTAGGGTTATCTGGAATATCCTTTTCGAAAAATGATGGCTTGAGATTTAGAAACATTAATTGCTATACGCCATTTAGATAACCAATCCACTAAAGTATCCAGAAAATTTTGATGGCATTGACTATAGAAGTATATGGGCAATTTGGAAAATTTGCTATCTTAACCAGGTTTAGGAAACAATGATATATTTGCTTTTTTCCAGAAAGGAGGGAAGTACTAAATTTAGTACAGCTGTTGTAGATCTTTGCAAGATGAGTAGTGGCATTAAGGGGGAGACACAGTAAAGCTTTATTTGGAATGTTATCAGATCCAGGAGATTTCCTAATGTTGAGATTCTTGATTAAGTTAATTATGTCAGATGGAGAAAAAAATATTGTTTTGATAATTATGATGATCAGTTAGAAAGGATGCTGCTGTATCTTTAATATGCTCAATTGCGAGTTATCGTAAAGATCAGTGTTTTCTTGAAAGGAGAGTTCAAGGTTTCCAGTTGGCTTTATTAAAAGATGAGAATATAAGACCTGAGGATCCAACCAGTGGAGGAATTTTGTGATATTTTTTAGTAAAATGCTTATTTTGAAGAAGGGAATTATCTTCTGTATTTAGGCCTATTAAAAATTCATTCCATTTGTCTTTTTTTAATTTGTGAATCATTTGCTTTATTTCTTTTTGAAGTTTGCTGAGGGATCGTTTGAACGAAGGAAACCTGGTATAGTGCCATAATTTTCGAATTCTGCTTTTCTGCAATTTTAGAGGTGATTTCAGTAGAAAGTGTTTGGTGTTGACTATTAATGTTAGATTTGCTAGCAAGGTTGATACAGAAGTAAATAGCATAGTTGAATTCATCAATTATTTTGTCAATATCTTGAATATTAGAGATAGTTGGATTGCTAGAATGCTTTGAGAGAGAATTTTTAGGGAAAATACTCCAGTTGGCAGTTGTGATTATACTATTGAGGAAGGGCGTGAATGAATTATGAGAGCTTCAATTAGTACTGGATTATGATCACTGGAAAGATCGTTGATAGGAGAAGCAGGCCTGGCGTTTAAGTTTTTAAGAAGTGTGATATCAAGAGTATTATTGCAGGGTTGTGAAAGCAGAAATAAGTGAGATCATTAGGAACAATAACACTAAATGCGTTATGATTTGTCCATTCGAAGAGAATATACCAATTGATGTTGCCGCACCCATTATTCCATGCAGGATGTTTGGAATTGAAGTCTGTAAGAAGTACTTGTTGATTGGAGTTGGCTATTGTATCCAGTTCCTGTGGGAGGATTCTACCAATTGGAGGGCGATAAGTGCTAGCAACAGTAATTTTTAGGTTATTTTTGGGATTAATAACGATAGCGGTAAAGATTGTTGGATGTAGTAAAATGAATTTGATGATGATTAATATTTTTATGAATGCAGATAGCTGTGCTTCCTCCTCTGTGAGTAAGACCATTTGAGTGATATATGATATGACTTGTAATTTTGTAGGAATCGCCTGGCCGAAGATGTGTTTCTTGGAGAGCGATTACATAGGGTTTATTTTCAGATATAAAATTTTGTAGTTCATTACTTTTTCCTTTAAGACTATTGGAGTTCCAGTCATAAGATAGGATTATTGGCCGGTCTATTGAAAGTTATTGACTGGTTGATTTTGAAGAGCATTTATTAAAAGAGAAATATTTGAAAGTGCCCCAACTAATTGTTGCAAAATGAGTATCCACTCATTTTGCAACAATTAGTTGGGGCACTTTCAAATATTGGAGGAGTTTTCGAAGCCTGCGGAGTATTGGAAGAAGTAGTATGGTGAGAGGACTGATTGGGAAGAGTTGGAAAGTCATCTGGAGAAATCTTCTTTTGAGAGACAATTGTTTGGAGTTCTGAGGCTTCATTTGTTGTGATTGTTTTTTTAGTCTCTCTGTCCAAACGTTGACCTTCGGGAAAGAAGCAGGAGTGAAATTAGCAGGGTGTTTAAGGCAACCTGAGAAATTTGCAGTATGCTCTCCAGAAAAAAATTGAGCATTTGGGAGCGTCATCTGTTTATTTATTTATTTATTTATTTTTTTTTTTTTGTGGCATGAGGTCCAGCTCATTTGAGGCATCGAAGGTCTTTTGTACAGAATTTGTTATGAGGATAGAATTCTTGTCATTTATAGCATTAGTTCGGTCCTGATTTTCTTTTGGAATGGTTCAGCCTTAACTCTAAATAATATAAGATGTACAGGTAGAAATTTTTTTTTTTTTATTTTGTTCATTTTTTTGGTAGGACGAATACGTATAGAGGTAGATTGTCGGTGGCAGCACGATTACGAAATAGGGTGATAAATTCAGGATGAAGGTTGAGAATTTGGAGTTCCTGCATGATGACATCAGTTTTGAGATCCGTTGGCAGTCCGCGAATTACAACTTTAAGTTGTTTTTCTTGAGGCAGTTCAAATGTATGACTTTTAAGTTTCAATTGATCAATTTGCTTGCGTAGGAATCTGTAGTTATCTGATGTGGCAGGAAATACTTTTAATTTGCGCCTCCAAAGAGGTATCCTTCAATTTTTGAATTAGTAATCTGGTTAAATTCTCAAGAATTTTTATGTTGTCAATTATTATTGGAGGAACATATTTAGAAATAGTATGGGGTGCAATACAAGAAGAATCGATATTTTGGTCATTAGCGAGATCAGTATCCCTATTGTTTTCGTCCAGTTGTTGTTTATCAACATTTTTTGAAAATTTCTTCAATTTTAGCAGGAGGTGTGTTGTTTTCTTCATCACTAGGATCAAGATTTTCATCAGGATTAAGGCAAGCAAATTTAGAAGATAACCTGATGACCGTAGGATTATTAGTATTAGGCCGTTTGATTAAATTTTTTTCTGCTTATGTGTGACCTTAAGTTTTTCCTTTTTAGCAGTTTGCAGTATTGTTGGAATCGTCAGTTTTACCAAGATGAGACTCATTTGCTTCGGTAGGTTTTTGTTGATGATATTGGAAATTTGAAGTTGTAGAAAAAGTTAGGAATTTTCGGCTCGATTCTTAAACAGTTTTCAATGTTGTTGAGATGACATTTGAGGTTTTCGCATTCAATGTATGTTGAAAAGTTGTTGATGCCAGTATGAAGTTGATCTATTTTCTGAACAAAATTAAAGGCGGTCGGGTTGGTATTAATGTCAATCATATGAAGCCTACTACCAGGACTAGTTGATTGGTCAGCAGAGGAGAGACATGATTGTATTGCTGGCGGAAAACGAATCTCTTTCGAGAACAGCCATAATAGTAGTGAAAATAAACAAAACTTAATATTTAAGAATACTTTTAACTATTACAGATAACAAGTGTGTACTTTACTGAGTTAAGACAGTGAGAAACGCTCGTAGGTTAAAAAGCCCGAACAATCCAATGCCTGCACAGTAAAATACTGAGACCAGAAGAAAAATAAAAGTACCATAAAAGAAGAGGATTTAATACTTAACTAAAAGAATAATATGCACTTTATACAATATAATAATAATATAGAACCAAATAAATCAAATGGGGGGAAAAGAATAAAGAGATTTAGACAGGATAAGAGAAAAAAATCATATACCAAAAGAGGATAAATACCAATAAACAAAAGGGTTTATGTTTAAGGGAGAGGGAAACGCACATCTGCTCAGTTCAAAATCCAAAAATAGGACCCCATTTTAAATTTAAAATGATGCTTTAATCATTGATCTTTAAATTTATTTCTATGGCCTTAAAATAAAATTTACATTATATCTAAGCATTAACATCTTCGATTGGCAGCACCTGGTTTGTTTACAATTGATACAAATATTTTTAAAAACGTTGTTTTAAATTTTTGTTGAATCAATTTAATGTTAATGTTTGCGGAATCGTTGAAACAAGTTTCCGAAATTCAAATTTGTCCACGGCTGATTATGGAAATTTTCAGTAATTAAAATTACACAAATAGGTAAATAATTTTTTTTACTCTTAATTTCTTTTCAGCTGTTTATGTATTTTTTCTTACTTGATGCCGTTACCCTTGCTCTTTTGCTTTATGCTTGTATGTCTTTTATTTCTGTTTTAAGTTTTCTTTCTTGTTTAAAAGTGCATAAAAAATTTATTCGAAAGGTTTCAAAATTTTTGTATAAAATTTTTTTTAAACACCTCATTTAATATTTTTGTAATGCTATATTCATTATTTTTATGTTTTAAATGGTTTTGAGATTTGTAAGTATCATTTCAATATATTTCTTACTACAAATGCTATATTATTTAATGTAACCATCTTATTCAAATCTATATGCATGGGTATCAATTTTGATAGATTGTCTGCATTTTGAATTTTAAATAAAAAGACCAATGCAACTTTAAGAAAAAACAGTGTTAATTTGTTTTCCCTGTTTCTATCATAGCTATATTTAAAATCAGGATATCTGTTTTATATTCTATATTATTCTGAAAGAAAAACCTTTCATTCATATGTGCTGATAAAAATAAAGAGAAATAAAATTTTCATAAATAGAATTAGTTATAAATGCTGCTCTTTTATATAAAAGAACAGGAACACTCTTTCAATATTATCATTTTTCAAGCTTTTTTTTTCCAGTGAAAGTAGTATTCTTTGGTTAGTCACCATTTTGGCCATTTTTTAAATAATATATAAACAATTAAATTAAACATACATAATATTGTTCCAGTGGTAGGGCACATTAAATCAGCATTAAAATGACAAAGAACACTATGAAATACATATGATTAAAGAGGAAACCCACAAAGGAGATAGAGATAAATGAGGAAAGAAAATCTAGATCACTTAGAAGGAAATCTTAGTGGAGCTTAATTTTGGAAGGAGTTAGATTTAAAAATATCAGTAATCAAATATAAGACACACTGAAGATTAAAAAAATTAATCCAAATTAAGTTTAATTCAGGAAACTTTTTTAAACATTTATTTATCAATAAATTGAATAACATTTCATCTTACTGTGAAATTTATATCAAGTTATAAACTTGAAATAATATATTAATACAGTTTAATAAAAAACATTCTCCCGAAATGAAAATACATTGGTTTTAAATTGTCAATCAATTGCTAAGTAACATTTATATTTGATTTAGTGTAATTTTTATGTGGCCATAGTTAATATTTTAAAAGAATTGAAAATGTTGTTTAAAATTTCATATTTAAGCAATTCAATTTATGGTACAATATATTTATTCATCATTTAAATACTATATAATACAGACATTTAAGTAAAGAGAATTCATATGTAAAATTTAGTGATGCAGTTTCTTATACTCTGTAGAAGTTTATTTTTCTCTTGTCTTTAGTCATTTTTGTGTTCACTTCCATTTATTTTAAGAATGACATTAATTTTAATGTTTTTTTGACATTGTGTGAATCATTTAAAATAACTAATTTCTTTTTGTTGCTAATTTAAATCTTCTATGTGCTTTATTAATAGTTTTTACTCCTACAATATCTAAAAATATTTATATATAAAATGTGTAAATTTATTATTTAACAACAAAAATCTCATCATACACCACACAATTATAACATGAGACTTATGCAAGTAATATACACAAAATTTTAACACATAATACTGCAGGATTAAATCTCAAAAAAATAAATAATAAAAATGGAATACAAAAAGTAAAAGAAGGTAGCTTTTACTACTAACATACAGAAAAAAATATTTAGAAAGGTGGGCTGACATAAGTTTAATAAAGTTAAATATACAAATTCATATGTAACATTTTAATTTTGTAATTGTATTTGTTTTTATCCTGGTATTAATTGAATAATATTTGATTTGATAATTGACTTGAATATATCATATATATAGCAGAATTAGAAAAAAAAACATTTTTTTTTTTTTTTTTTAATTTTCAAACTTAATTTCTTATGAATGTAAACTTCAAATGTTTCCTTTAAATTTTTAGAAAATTTTAACAAATTAACAGGAACCTCATTAAAATACTTTCATCTTATATAATTTTAAATTCTTTTTAGATTCTAGGCATAAGATATTATGCCTAGAATCTTTTATAGAATTATCTAGAATCTTTTATAGAACTATCTAGAATTTTTAGAATCATTTTATAATTCTTGCTTTGAAAAATTAGACTATACTTTTTCAAAGCAAGAATTATAAAATGATTCTAAAAATTTGGTAAAATTAGATGTAAAATCAAAACTTCATATAATATTGCCAAAATAATAATAAAAAAAACATTGTGATGATGATACTATTTGAATTGTAAATAATTTCTAAAATGAGCTTCTCTTAAAAATATACAGAAATTCTTATCCTCAAATCATGTATAAAATTTTTTCTAGAATTTTAATGATTCAATCATTCTAAATCAAGATGAAATTTGAAATAATACTTACATTTATTTTAAGTGATGAATCACTTTTATATTTTTTTTTGTAAATATTTGTTTATAGAAAATTTTTGGTTTTTGTAATTGATTATGATTTAAATCTAAGAAGGTTTGATATTAAATTTAATAATCAAACATAATAATTATTTAAATTAATTAAATATTTATTGTTTTATAACAATAAATATAATAAATAAAAATATTTATATAATATAATAAAAATGGTTTTAAAAATTTACATGATATTTTTTAAAAGATTTATGTGATTTATATTTTACAAAAGTTTCTTAAAGTTTAGTTTAAGTTAAATAAGTTTAGTTCATAAATATTTCTTGATTATTTTTTATAGTGAACAAATAAATATGATAATTTGATACTTCTCTATAATTATAATGGTGTTGTTTTTTTTTTTAATTTGACAAAAAGTAATATTTATATAAAGAAGTATTTGGTAGGTAGAACAATATTTTTAATAATTATATTGTTGACTATAAATTAATTTGTGTGTATAACTGGTTATTTATAATGAGTTAAATTTCAACATTTCAGACTTTTATCTTTATCCTTTGGAACTTTTTTTGTCAGTATGTTTGCATTACTTTAGATGTTAAAAATCTTTCTTTTTTTTTTTTTTTTTTTAATTGATGGTTTTGTCTTTATAACGTTCAGAATTTTTTTTTTTTCAGCTGAATTATATAAATTAAATAATAAAAAAAAAAGCTTGACTGAAAAATATAAAAGAAAGAAAATCATTTTTTCTCTTCCAATATCTATTTATTAAGCTAGAATACTGTTTCTTTTATTATTAGAATTATGTAAATCAGTTTGATTATTGCCATGTCAGTTTTTTTTCTGAGGATATAAATAATTTCATATGAGTACTATGATTAAAAATGTCTGTTATTGGTGTCTGAATCTATTTAGATGGCTGCTCATTTCTATTATTATCCATTATGTATACATTATTAACCGTTTCTCTAATAATTATATTGATGTAACAAGCTGAATTATTTATGTCTACATTCAAAACTTACTTACAGGAGCATTTCCTTTATTTGTGAAAAGTTTCAACTTTTTTTAATATCTAGGAAACATAACATCAAATGCAATAATAAGAAATAAGTAGCATTCATTATTCATCTAAAATGTATATCAATATATAAAACATAGTAAAGTTCTAAAAATTCTGGAATTTTAAATTGTATAAGTGCAGAACATTAGACAAATGTATGGAAGCAGTTGAAGGAACCCTTGTATTTGGTTTTCATCTTACTGAGACTATTTGCGAGCTATCAGGATATAATGGCTTTTATTTCAGGAATAAGAAATCCATTTTTCATTTACAAGGCAGAATGTTGCAACAAGGATTTCTTAAGGGGAGGATTTTTACTGTCCCAAACAATTCAGATATATCCGGCAAGAGATAATTTATTAGATTGCTTATGATTTCTGCGGTTCTATTACTTCTTTGGAAATTTTGTTACATAAAATCTCTTTTTCTTTAAAATTCTGAATTTTGTTCTAACTATTGTAACATTAAACATGTGCATCTGTAACGAATAATCTGTCTGTGCTTTTAACAATGGGTAACTGTAGAGACAACAGAAATTAAAGATTTATCATAAATCATAAGGCAGACCAAGCATAGGGGAAGTTGTTATTTTACAAAATCCCTTTTGTTATCATCTTAAAATTCTACATTTTTCTGACTATTTGTTGGGAACAGCTGAACATGTGCACATGTAACGCATAAGTTGTCTGTGCTTTTAACAAAGAGTAAGCAAAGTTGTCAAATAAAAATGACACTGTTTATTCTTAATATGCTTGTTTAGTATAAACTTAAAGAGTGTTTGTTTGGTATTTCTTATAATTTTGGTTTTTATGTGATTTCAGCATTTATAAAATTTTGTTGCGCTAAAATCAGTGGAAATGCCATTGTGGTCTCGCATTTATTTCATTGACTTGAAATTAATAGGGATCCATGTTTTTAATTTCTCTTTAATAAATAATAATTAATATTTCAAGTAAAATTATCTTTTTTTTTTTTTTTTTTTTTTTTTTTTTTTTTTTTTTTTTTTCCATCTTTGAAAATTAAGTTAAAATATTCTGTTTTTGCATTTTGGTGTCTTAACTGAAAAATAATGCTTTTTTTTTTTTTATGTTACTCATATGATATTTTTCTTTCAGATTGATCAATCTTGCAAAAATAGAAAGGACCCAGCAGCATAATAACAGTGTTTATAGTGTGTTCTTCTAATGGATTAAAGTTAAAGATCCAGCCTTCAATATTATCTACGAATTAATTAAATGAAGTTTTTCAAATTCTCAAATTTAATTCATTAATAAGGAGCATAAGAAAGAATCTAAAAAATTTTATTTAAAGATAGTAGTATGAAATATTTCCCTCGTATGTATTGAAAACATTCTTCCTAAGAATAATTTGAGGGTACCTAGAAATATTCTTAGTTCATGTTGCTTTCATAAAGGACTTCTTATATAGAAACGACCATGAAAGCATGCGATGTCTGTGGCAAAGTTTTTTCAACAGCACATCATCTTAAGATGCATTCTCTCACTCATACCAACGAAAAGCATCATGAATGCAATGTATGTGGTAAGACTTTTTCGCATAAACATTACTTAATGGTGCACTGTCGAGTTCATACGAAGGAAAAACCTTATTCTTGCGAGATATGTAATAAACCGTTTTCCCGAAAGGAAAATCTAAAAAGACATTATGGTACTCATACGAAAGAAAGACATTATGATATTCATACGGAAGAAAAACCATTCAACTGTGAACTGTGTGGTAAATGTTTTTCACGGATAAGTGTCTTAACCACACATTATCGTATTCATACAAAAGAAAAGCCATACATTTGTGAAACATGCGGTAGGGCTTTTTCAGATAAGCATAAGTTAAAACAACATTATCTTACTCATACGGAAGAAAAGCCCTACGTTTGTGAAATGTGCGGTAAAGGTTTTACACGGAATTATTGTTTAAGACAACATTACCGTATTCATACGAAAGAAAAACCCTACAATTGCGAACAATGCGGTAAAGACTTTGCACGGAAACATAATTTAGAACAACATTATCATACTCATACGGAAGGAAAATCCTACATCTGTGAAAAGTGTGGTAAAGGTTTTTCTCGGAAAATTAGATTAAAAAAACATTATCTGACTCATTCGGAACAGAAATCACATGTTTGTGAAATATGCTGTAAAAGTTTTAAACGGGATGATAATTTGCAGCGACATTATCGTTTTCATACCGAAGAAGAAAAATCCTACATCTGTGAAGAGTGCGGTAAAGTATTTTCGAAAAAAATTAGATTAAAAAGACATTATCTAACTCATACGGAAGAAAAATCATATATTTGTGAAATATGCGGTAAAAGTTTTGCACGAGATGATAATTTGAAGCGACATTATCGTGTTCACACAGAAGAAAAACCGTACGTTTGTGAAATATGTGACAAACACCTTTCAACGAAAAGTGCCTTAAACCGACATTATCATATTCATAGGAAGGAAAATCCCGAGATTCCTGAAATGTGCTGTAGAGATTTTCCAGCGAAAAACAATTTAAAAACCTATTACCATATTCAGACGAAAGAGGAACCTTGCGTTTTAGAAATTGGCGGTAAAGGCTTTTTTTCAGAAAATAAGATTTAAAAGTAATATCGTATTCATATAGAAGAAAAATACTGCATTTGGGAAAATTGTGGTAAAGGCCTTTCAGAGAAATGTAATATTATAAGAGCGATATTCAAACGTGAGAAGTGCCTTACATTTGTGATATATGCAGTTCGGTAGGCATTTTAAATATAAATTCAACTTGAATAGGCATTTCAAATATTTGTACTCATCCCGGCAGTCATTGGATGGATTTTTATAATGTATTTTATGTAAACAACATGATATTTTAAAATAAAAAACATTTGTATGGATAATTAATATTGTAACTTTAGTTTTCTGACTTCATTGCATTTAAAGTGCATCTTCAATGTAAATTTGTGTTTTATTACTCATGTTATAGTTAAAAGAAAATTTTGTGTTTTGAATATATTTTTCATTAATTTTTTTCTTATAGTACAATTATTAACACTTACATGGAGTATTTGACTGAGTCTGTGTTATATTTGAAATCGTTTTATTTCATTATTTCTTGCTATTGATGAATATGAATTAAACACTTCTTTGGATGATTGTGTTAAGTGATTAAGTAACAATAATTGTTATTGCTTTGTTAATTTAGCAAATATTAAACGTTTCTGTATTTCATTCCCTACATTTAATACCAATGTTTTGATTTGATTGATTTATGTGTTTTTTTCTACTGATGCATGAATGCTGGGAAGACAATATAATTAAACATAAGTTTGTATGATTCAAATTTATGGACTATCGGTTGAAAACTTTCGAGCTTCAATTCAGTTTACTCATTATTGAAATGTAGTTAAAAATAAAGAAAAAATACTGAAATATGGCTGTTTTTGGTCACAAATAATAAACCTCTATTCAATAAATACATTGATTGCACTTTAAATTTATTCTTACGCAGTTGTTTTAATTAAATTGACTGTATTCAATTATTTGTAATAATTCTAATTTATTAATTCGCAAAACATTCAGTATCAATAATTTGATCCATATTGCTGCTTACAGTTGATATGGATAATTCAATGATAACAAAATTGACGATTTCATAGTAATTCAGTCAGCTAATTCAATTAGCTTTATAATTCGTATGATTTTAACAATTGAATTTACATTTTGCTACCACCATGTGAAGGCAGAAAGTAGAGGTACAACGTTCTTGAACGAAATTTATTACTCGACTGAGAAAAGATACATGTAGCAAAAACACTTGGCGATTGAAGTGCGCCCTCTTACGGAGAATGAAATATTACACAAAGCATCTAAATGCAGTTACAATCTAAACATGCCGCCCACCTTGAAATAATATTTCAACAAAAAAGGAACAATGAAAGTGTTACATTATATATTAATATACATAAATGAAATTAAAATAGTTGAATGAATATTCAAAATGCAATAATTAATACAATAAATGCAATGCTACAATTAACATACATTAATAAAAATTTAAACTGGTAACATACATAATTTTGTAATATTTCTTTTAATTGTGCCATCTGCTGTTTTGATGGTTACAACCCTAACAATATTATCAAGATCAGGGTGTAACTGAATTATTCTACACATTTTCATTTAGTTGGGGCAAATTATCAACTTTAAGGAGACACAGATCATTAATTTGAAAGTTTTTAGTTGGTAAAAGCCATTTTGGTCTTTGTTGCAATCGACATAGATATTCCTTGTGCCAACGTTTCCGAAATTGTTGAACCATTTTTTGAATAAGTTGCCATCTGGTAAGATATCAGATTTTTGGCTTAGGTATATTTGTCAATGATTTTCCAATAATGAAGTGACCAGGTGTTAACGCTGATAAGTAATTTTTGTCATTAGAAAGGGATGTTAAAAAGTCTAGAATTAAGACAAGCTTCTATTTGTATTTAAAATTCTTCATATGTTAATTTAGCTTCACCAACAACACGTTTTAGATACTAGCTTCCCAGAAACTAACGATATGTGGTGCATCTGGAACATTTAATACCATTGTCAGATAAAAAAAAAATATTATTTACATTTTGATTGTAATTTTTGATTTTGAAAGCTTTTCAAATTCCACGAGCTT
Organism: Caerostris extrusa; assembly: GCA_021605095.1. Classification (NCBI taxonomy): domain Eukaryota; kingdom Metazoa; phylum Arthropoda; class Arachnida; order Araneae; family Araneidae; genus Caerostris; species Caerostris extrusa. The sequence continues at coordinate 28,600 of BPLR01001206.1, read as the reverse complement.
ACGTCTTGCACCAACGAAGTTGGAACAGCAATCGCTGTATATATCACTGTATTTGCCTCTGAGAGATATAAACCTCTTAAGAACCGCAATAAAAGCATCTGCAGAAAGATCAGTTATTAATTTTAAGTGGATAGCTCTAGTAGTGAAACAAACAGAGCTATATAGGCCTTAAATGATTTTGAATCTCGACCCTTCGATGCTATAATTTGGAATGGACCAGCGTTGTCTACTCCACAACGCAAGAATGAGAAGGGGAAATACGCGTAGCTGGCAGGTCACCCATCATTTGATTAGTTATAGAAGCTCTAATTCTGCAACATTTCATACATTTTCTGATTAAATGTCTACTGGTATCTCTAGCACCTATAATCCAATATTGTTCTTGAATAGAAGATTGCACAAATTGTGGATTGGCATGCAAGAGAATTTCATGATATTGTCTAACAATAAGATCAGTTAAAATTTGACAGTAAGATGGGACGTTTGTGTCCATATGCGATATTTGCATGTCGCCACCCTGATAATATCTGAATTATCCAAAAATGGATTTAGAGACAGAATTTTGTTTCTGCAGGATAATGCTTAATTTCTTTTTAATGCATTGATTTCATTATTAAACTCATTAAATTGAACTGATTTGATTAACACGTTTATAGAATTAGTAAGTTCACTAATATTTAAAAACCCCTTTACCTTATCCTTTGAATTTCTGCAATTATTAACAAACCTTAAACAATATGCTGTTACACGTTTCAATTTGGAAAGAGATGAATATTTATGAAATGAATCATTTGAATTTGGTAGATGATTGGCTGCAATAGTTGATTGTATACAACACCTTTCTTCAGGCACAAGATGGTTCCATCTTGGCCCAGAAGATTCTGGATGGATAGAAAATAGGTTACATAGAAATTTTGGGCCACACAATCACAATGAAGTAAGTAGTGCTGATGACGATATACCACGGGACGCGAGATCGGCAGGATTTTCATTTCCCCTAACAAGGCAAAGGTAGTGTTATTTAGAGTACCTAAGAGAAAATATCTCTGTTCCCTAACATGATGCCACTGGGTAGGTGAAGACAAAGTCTGGATTTTCACCATTCTATTGGCTACGAAGGTTTTCCATCAGTTGGCATGAGATCCTATCCAGACAAGTACGCTTGTAAAATCCGTATGAAAATGAGATTGTGATATAGGGATGTCAAATGCTTTACAAGTAACGTCCATCAGTTTACTTAATAGAAGTGCTTCACACAATTCCAATCGAGAAAGTGAAATGGTTTTAAGTGGTGCAACTTTAGTTTTGGCTATTACTAGATGAACTTTGATTTGTCCTGTATTTGACACAGAACGACAGTAAATTACAGCTGTATAAGTTTTTTCTGAGGAGTCATTAAACCCATGAAGTTGAAATTTGTTGTCTGGAGCAAACAACAAGTATCCTGAAATTCCGAAGTCTTTAAAAAATAGTATATCCTTTGATAATGTCTTCCATTCAATTGCAATGTCTGGAGGAACGACTTCATCCCACTGCAACCGATATTTCCACCGCACCGATAGTGAGTTTCTGCATGAGTAGTTTACACTGGATTGTGATGGGGGACAATCATCCAAGAGGAACGAAAGTCTTTGCTATTTTTGAAAGGAGTGTTTTTTGGTTAAGGTGCTTTCAAACGACAAAATTAACATTGAAGAAGACATCTGTGGCTGGATGCCGCAGGATACTTAAGTTTTTACCCTATCATCATCAATGATCAAAGAAGAATTTGGTAGATGCAAAACTTCTTGAATCAAGTTCGTGAGTTCATTGAAATTAGAAGCCCATTTTCTCAAAACAAGTCCAGCACTTGAATCAATTGCGCTTGTAGATCTAGAGCTTCTGTGATTGAATTAGCTTCAGACATCAACATAAAAGTCTTTGAGGGCTGCTTTAGAGGTCAATGGAAAATTCTGCTCCTTATGTATAGCCAACTGCTGCAAACATTTGACTGCAAAGTATGGCCCTGATGCGGTGCCGTAAGCAATTCTTGTCAACCGAAAATCTTGAATTGGTTTAAAGGTGAATCCCGTCAGACTATTCTCTGAAAGTCTGAGACCTTTAATATTATTTGGCGATACATTTTTCGCTATCTGCTATCACGGCTAATTTGTGCATCTTGAAGCGAATGAGTAATGTTAAATCAGTTTGTAACTATGGACCAACCATTAGTTTGTCGTTGAGGATTTAGCAGATCTATCGAATATTAAGCGAAATTTGGCACTATTTTTTATTGGGAACTGGGTGATGTGGAAAGTAAAAACTGTAATTGGCTGGAACATCTATATCATTTTCAGGAATTACTTTCATATGACCAAGTTTCAAATAGGCCTCCATGAATTTATGGTATTTAGTTTGAAAGAGATGAATTCTTAGTAAACCGGCGTTCAATTTGATGTAAACGAAGTTCACCACTATTCACGAAATGGCAATCTGACAGCAAATCTGCCTGTTGAAAAAGCCATTTCTTCCTAAGTGTAAGGCTTTATGTTTGAAATTTCTTTTAATTGCCAAAATTTGACAAATTGAGACTTAACTGCGTTGCAACTAGCATGATTTGATATGACTGTTTGAGAAACACCTTTTGTCTTTCCAAAAATACACAACCGAAAATTGATTCTAAAGCAGATAATGGATGTCCAGGAACATGCATCGACTGGACATTGAGGAAGGTCACAGGTGATTTTAGGTATGATTAATGCATCAACAGTAATGCATAAATTTTTGTAAAATCGTGATGTTATTCGTAATTGAACCGAACCTGCAACCCTACTCACTTTTCGTTCATTCAAACCGTCTATGCTTCTGCTTACTTCAGTACGATTTAATTGCAATAAATTAACAAAACTCTCTTTAATGAATTAGCCTTGACTGGCGGAATCAATAAGTAGCCTATAATTTTGTGAAATGCCATTAATGTCTTTGACATAAACAATTGCCGTAGATAATAAAACCGCTTGTGTGACAGGCACAGTTGCGTTATTGATACTAATAGAAGGAGGTTCACTTTCTGTGTGTAAATCGTCTGATCTTGCATCGTTTGAATCCATATTCAAACATAAAATTGTATTATGTTGTTTTGTACAGATTTTGCACATACTTGCAAGACATTTATCAATGGTATACGTTTTGAATTTTAAGCAATTAATACATAGTTTTAATCTTTTTTACTGTATCCCATTTTTTTTATAGGAAATTCTAAAACGCTATCGCACTTAAATAATCCATAATGAGAAGTATATTTTCAATAAACGCAAATATTCGCTAATATCTTGAAGAGTAAGCAGATTTATTACTTATTTTTATAAATATATATTCCCATTAATGTCAGAAGAACGAACCATCTGGTTTCTCCTTTCAGCACTTAGCCAATGATGCAATAGCTAACGCACGATTTAATACAGTGAGTGTAAAAAGTATTCTACAGTACGACAATTGATTGGATTTAAAAAGAGATCCGTTCATAAAAATTATAAACATAAATTCCATTTTAATTAATTATAAATATATAATAGAACATATTTTCACTAGTTTCATGTGAAATTGACACAAAAATAATTTTATACATGAATAAATATTTACAAAACTGAAACAATCCAACATCCTGTGGTGTAAAAAGTATTCGTACACTAAAAGAAATGCAAATTTTTTTAGTTATTTTGTGATTGATTTAGCCATTATGATGTAGTTAATTGACGTCATCTTGTAAGTTACTTAAAAGGTTCTTCAGTGGAAATTTTAATCTAGTGAGAAGCTAGAAATTCTGTAATGGGTCGTAAAAGTAAAGAGACAAGTGTTTCCGAAAGAGAACTGATTTTAAAGCTCCGTAAAAATGGTAAATCGTACAAGATTTCTGATCTGGTCGGTAGACCCCGTTCAACTGTGCAGTCAATCATAAAAAGTTTGCTGCCACTGGAAAGGTTCCAAACAGTTCTCGTACTGGGCGACCATGTCTATTGACATCATCTGACAGACGGTTTCTGGTACGTTCATTAAAGAATGATCCCAAAATAAGTGCTCCTACATTAACATCAGAACTAAAGAACATGGGAACAGCAGTCTCCGTAAGTACTGTTCGAAATACATGCAGAAATGTAGGTTTCCATGGCCGTGTTGCGAGACGAAAATTTTTTGTTAGTGAGAAGAATCGGAAGCTGCGATTGTCTTTCGCCAATCAATACGTTAATGAAAGTCAGATTTCTGGAAAAAGATTATCTTTACAAACGAAAGTAAATACAACATATTTGGATCGGACGGGAGACGAATAGTATGGAGAAAGCGCTATACAGAAATGCATCCTATGAATTTAGTGCCAACAGTGAAATATGGGGGTTGAAGCTGCTTGTTTGGGGTTGTATGAGTGCTTCTGGAGTGGGCAAATTAGTCTTTATTAAAGGCATTATGAATCATCAACTTTATATTGGCATTTTAAAAAATAATTTAGGACTTAGTGCAACAAAAATGGGCTTGAATAGTGATTACGTTTTCATGCATAACGACCCCAAGCACACTGCGCGAAACACAAGGCTCTGGATACTATACAATACCCCAAAGTTCATGAAATTTCCTCCTCAATCGCCGGACCACAATCCCATCGAGAATTTATGGGACGTTCTTGATAAAAAATATTAGATTCAGACGTATTTCTAATAAAAATGATTTGGAATCAGCTCTTAATCAAGAATGGGACGCCATATCTAGCTCAATAACAGCAAAATTGGTGGAATCGATGCCAAAAGAGACTCAATTCAGTTATTCGAGCTAAAGGATATCCTACAAGGTGTTAGCTGAAATATTATGATTGTATTGGCCAATATATGCCTGATGTACGAATACTTTTTACACCACAAGATGTTGGATTGTTTCAGTTTTGTAAATATTTATTCATGTATAAAATTATTTTTGTGTCAATTTCACATGAAACTAGTAAAAATATGTTCTATTATATGTTTATAATTAATTAAAATGGAATTTATGTTTATAATTTTTATGAACGGATCTCTTTTAAATCAATTGTCGTACTGTACGAATAATTTTACACTCACTGTAAGTAAGTTTTGAATCATTGGGCGCGGTCAGTACTTGGGTGGGTGACCACCTGGAAACACCGCGTGCCGTTGGCATTCTGGTTGGGACCTGAACGGCCGAATGTCTGGCGCTCGGTGCCACAGGTTTCGGGTTCCAGTCCCGGCGGTGCCATGGATGTTTGTAGTGGTTCGGAATCCATTTTAAGCCGTAGGTCCCGGTCTCCCATGACTGTAAGAGCGTCACGGAGCCAAAGTCAGACTTCTACCTACGGGTGCTAAGATAAGAAACAACAACAAACATGTTTTGAATTGAACGAAAGATGAAATTTTTTTTTTTGTTGTTTATTCCAAAGTCCATACTCGAAGTATTTCGGAATCAAATTTCCCTTTTAATGGATGAATGTTTGTAGTGGTTCGGAATCCATTTTAAGCCGCAGGTCCCGGTCTCCCATGACTTCCTTCCCCTTCAATCATGAGTACGTATGGGCTCGTGGGCTTGGCCAGCCAAGTGGAATAAGAAACAACAGCAAACATGTTTTGAATTGAACGACAGATGAAATTTTTTTGTACTTGTTTATTCCAAAGTCCATACTCGAAGTATTTCGGAATCAAATTTCTCTTTTAATGGATGGATGTTTGTAGTGGTTCGGAATCCATTTTAAGCCGTAGGTCCCGGTCTCCCATGACTGTAAGAGCGTCACGGAGCCAAAGTCAGACTTCTACCTGCGGGTGCTCCATCACAACAGAAGCTGCTTCCTTCCCCTTCAATCATGAGTACGTATGGGCTCGTGGGCTTGGCCAGCCAAGTGGGATAAGAAACAACAACAAACATGTTTTGAATTGAACGAAAGATGAAATTTTTTTTTTTACTTGTTTATTCCAAAGTCCATACTCGAAGTATTTCGGAATCAAATTTCTCTTTTAATAGAAAAATAGTCATAGTATCCCAGTGCTGTACAGGCTGTTTAAGGATTTTTAATGTGTCAATACATTGTTGAGCTGTATGATCAATTATTTCCGTAAACCTGGTGCTGATTCATGTTTTAATACAGGCTGTGAAACTAATTTATTTATTGCTGCATTTATTATTTCTCTGTCGTTTTCATGGCGCTAAGTGAATGCATTCCAAGCCTTTCCGTAATTCTCATTTGAAATGATTACAATTAAGTAGCTGCTTCGCCTTTCACAGAAAGTTTTAAGATATTGTAATTGACTATCACTCAAAGATTCATTAATTCCAATACTGGCAAGAACTAAATCACGAAATGAGATCCAGTCAATATAATTAGAAGTAAACACTGATCATTCTACACGCGGAAGTTTTAAATTGTTTACATTAGGGTTAACTTACTTAGATACGTATTTGTTAGTTATAAAGGATGGTAATAGTTCTAACTTCCCGGCACTACAGTTCATGTTGGTCCATGGCCTTCTGCCTACTGGCAGATTCCAAAACAGGATTTTTTTTTTTTCTTTTTACGGTGTAGGGTTGTCAGCCCTACACCCAAATCATCCTTTATTTCAACTTTTAATATAATTTTTAATGAATCTAATTTAGAAAAAGTTTATGCATTTCCTGTTCGTATTTATCAAATTCTTTGTCTAGGCAGGAACTAAGAATGTCATAAGTTAATTTGTTTTACGTCGCTATCTAAAGCATTTAAGTCATTTTCATGCACTTCAATAACAAAAATAGAATTTTCCTGATTTTGTAAACTATTTACTTGAGTAATTAATCGAGTAATCTTACCTTTTACAATTCGCTTGTGTTTTAGATCTTCCATGTTGCGATGTGACCTTCCCAATGTAAGCACGATGCTACGCACTTTGTTATTTCAGCTCCGTTCAGCAAAATGTTCGATAATGCTGAATAAGAACACTGTCATTGACCTCCACACTCATCTAAAAATATGTCTGTTAAAATTTCAATGCTCCAGCTCTACGGACCATAAAATGAAGACGGAAATTATAGGCACAACGTTCTTGAACGAAATTTATTACTCGATTGAGAAAAGATATATGTAGCAAAACAGTTGGAGAATGAAATAGCGCCCTCTGACGGAGAACGAAATATTACACAAAGCATTTAAATACAGTTACAGTCTAAACACTATTACAAGAGAAAACAATTAATTATAGTTGCAATTACATTGAGTGGTTTCAATTTATTTCTATTTTATCCAACTTACATTTTAAAAATATTGAATGCAATGTTTTAACCATTTAAATAAAAATTGATTTCATTCAACTTATTAGTAATCAATCGGAATTTCACAAATTTTTTTTTAAAAAAGAGTAAATGATTTTGTAAAATATCAATTAATAATTAACGGATCTGTGTTCAGCACAAAAAGATTTTAGACATTTTTAGAATGTGCAGTTGGTTTATCGTGAAATTTTACAGATTACTAATGTAGTAATTCATTGATATAATAAAACATCACATAATTCAACGCGCAGAATTTAAACAATTTATTTACATAAAATAAAAAAATTATACACATTTCTATAAAAATGGGAGATACATGTAAAAAAATCCATTTATACATATATCTTCTCATGGATTCACTTTCAGTCATTAATATTAAATGCAAAGAAAGAAAAACTTATGATTCCTTCTAAGATCAAAGCTAAATTCAAATTACAGAACTAAATGTTGACAGAAAAACAGCTATTACTCTCACAAGATTAAGGATGAAGCAACACAAAAAAATGGACATTTCTGCTGCCGTTAAAAAATGTGGCAACTTTCCAGATGTTGATCTTATTCCTCATCATGTCTTTAATTGCCCAGCTGTTGCAACCGCCATGCATTGTCTGAACCAACTCTCGGAAGAAGATTTATACTCCAAGCCGCCAATCGACAAAACCAATATTATTGGGACGCACCACGATATTTCATTTCCTTTGTACTCTTCAGGGAATACGACAACAACAAGAATGAAATACAAAAACCTTAATATTCTCCAAATGAAATATCTAAAATATTATTAGAAAAAAAAATAATAACAAATACAATTACTTCATCAATTAGCATAAATATTTGAAAAGTATAATTTTAGATTCATCAATTGCATAAAATCACATAACTAAACAATTTATTAAATTGCAACATAAAGATTCTATCAAACACCACATGTCAGTGTTAATAATTGCACCATAAAAAAGAAATGAATGAAAATTATTCAATACAAAAATTTCCATTTTAACTATGACATAAACACAAATTTACATTGAAAATGCACTTTAAGTGCAATTAAGACTGAAAATTAAAATACCAATAATAAACATCAATACAAATGTTTTTTGTTTATGTTCTTAATTTAATATCATATTGCTTGCATAAAAACAAATTATTATAAAAGCACATCTATCCAATGTGTCTAGAGCTCTTGCAATGAGTGAGGATGTTTGAAATGCCTATGCAAGTTGCATTTATATCTAAATAACTTACTGCATATATCTCAAACGTAAAGCACTTTTCCAGTATGAATACAACGTCTTATAAAATTGACTTTCTCTGAAAACTCTTTTAAAAAATGTAGGATTTTTCTTCTATATGAATACGTTAATATATTTTTAATCTAATTTTTCTTGAAAAACCATCATTGCACACTTAGCATGAAAATGTTTTGAATATGATTACATGAAATAGTTTTGAATATGATTACATGAAAATGTCTCGAATATGATTACATGAAATAGTTTTGAATATGATTACATGAAATAGTTTTGAATATGATTATATGAAATAGTTTTGCATATGATTACATGAAAATGTTTTGGATATGATTACATGAAATAGTTTTGAATATGATTACATGAAATAGTTTTGAATATGATTACTTGAAAATATTTTGAATATGATTACATGAAATAGTTTTGAATATGATTACATGAAATAGTTTTGAATATGATTACATGAAAAAGTCTTGAATATGATTACATGAAATAGTTTTGAATATGATTACATGAAAATGTTTTGAATATGATTACATGAAAAAATTGTGAATATGATTACATGAAAAGGTTTTGAATATGATTATATGAAATAGTTTTGAATATGATATGTAGAAATTTTGCTCCCTATGAATATGATAATGTCAAAACACTTTTCTGTGAAAAAGTCTTTATCTCATATTTCACATATGGTTTTCTTAATATGAAGACGATAATGTCGTTTTAAATTATCATTCCGTGAAAAACCTTTACCGCACGTTTCACAAATATAGGATTTTTCTTCCGTATGAGTAAGATATTGTTTTTTTAATTTGAATTCCTGTGAAGGAACGTTACCGCACTCTTCACTAATATAGAGTTTTTTCTTCTGTATGAGTAAGATAATGTCGTTTTAAATTATCCTTATCTGAAAAAGCCCTATCGCACTTTTCACATATGTAGGGTTTTCGTTCGTATGAATACGATAATGCCTGCGTAAGATACTTTTCTGTGAAAAGCACTTACCACAAAATTCACAGATGTACGGTTTTTCTTCTGTATGAATGCGATAATGGGTTTTTAAATTATTTTTCCTTGAAAAGCCTTTACCGCACGACTCGCAAATGTAGGGTTTTCCTTCCTATGAATGAGATAATGGGTTTTCAATTCATTTTTGCTCGAAAAACCTGTATCGCACGACTTGCAAATGTAGAGTTTCTCCGTATGAATACGATAATGCCGTTGTAAATCACTTCTCCATGAAAAACTTTTACTGCACATTTCACAAACGTATGGTTTCTCTTTCGTATGAATACGATAATGTCGATGTAAATCATTTTTCTGTGAAAATAATTTCCCACAAATTTCACAAGTGTGCGGTTTCTCTTTCGTATGAATGCGGTTATGTCGATCTAAACTACATTTAAATGAAAAACCCCTACCGCACGTTTCACAGATGAAGGGCTTTTCTGCCGTATGCAGACGATAATGGCTACTTAGATTTTGTTTCCGTGAAAACCTTTTATCGCACACATCGCAAAAATGAGGTTTGTCATTCGTATGAACTCGACAGTGTAACAATAAGTAATGTTTAAGCGCAAAAGTTTTACCACATATATTGCATGCATGATTTTCGTTGGTATGAATGAGAGAATGCATCCTAAGTTTTGTGTTGTTGAAAAAAAAAATTGCCGCAAACACCGCATGCTTTCATGGTTGTTTCTATATAGCAATTCCTTTATGTAAGCAACATGCACTAATAATATTTCTAGGTACCCTCAAATTATATTTAGGAAGAATGTTTTAATTATAAAAAGAGTTAAATATTCATGACTTCAATCTTTAAACGGAAATTTTCAGATTCTTCCTTATTTAAGAATTAAAATTGAGAATTCGAAAAACTTCAGTTAATCAATACGTTGATAATATTGGATGATGGATCTTCAACTTTAATCCATTAGATGAACACTCTATAAACACTGTTATCTTGCTTCTGTATTCCTACTATACTCGCAGGATTGAGCAATCTGAAAGAAAAAAATACCATATGAGTAACTTTAAAAAAAAAAAAATTATGAATGAAACGATTTTGTAAACAGAAAAGAAATTCTTAAGTCACATAAAAACCCAAATAATAAAAAATACTAAACAAACTAGATATTAAGATAAATATAAACTAGATATTAAGAATCAGTTTAGCATCTCACAAAACCAAGAGTAACTCAAGCACTAATGAATATTTTGAGGTAAAATTTCACAGAGATGTCAAGTACAACAACCTAAAATAGAAAAAAAAAAAAAAAAAAAGGAAATACCATATGCCCGGGAAATTTAAATTGAAAACTGGTCTTACTTTTTGGACACAGTAGTATTGTTATTTCTATTTGGGCAACTTCGTTTACTCTTTGTTCAAAGCACAGACAACTTATATGTTACTTATGCACATCTTCAACAGTTTCTATGAAAAGTAGGAAAACATGCAAAATTTTAAGATGATGGAGAAAAACTTTTGTGAAATAACAAATCCGAAAAGGCCATAAAGTAATAAGTAAAATAAGTTGAGAATTTCCACAAGCAAATGAACTGCTCCTGCAAATAAGTTTTGGAAATAGACATAAATAATTCAGCCTATTACATCAACATAATAATTAGACGAATTGTTAATGTTGTATACATATTGGATAATAATAGAAATGAACAAGCATCCGTATAGATTCTGACACCAATAATATACATTTTTAATCATAGTATGACATTATTCAAAATGTCAATAACTGACATAGAAATAATCAAATATAACTTCAAATAAAAAAAAAGCATGAATTGCAACATTCTAATAATTCTCAATATTCTATCTTAGAAGAAAAATGATTCCCATTTATTCTTCCTTTCTCTTATAGTTTTCAGTCAAAGTTTTTTTTTTTTAATAATAACTTACATAACATAACTTACTAAAAGAAAAAAAAGAAAATTCTGAAGATAATAAAGGCAGATACATAGAATAAAAAAAAAACTTCTCCAGTACTACAGCCGGTTACTGGTCAAGGCTGATTCCGTTAGCTTTGACCAGCCAGGATCATCATGACATTAGCATCTACAGAGGACAAGTTTTGTCCTGATTTTCTGGCTGATTTCTAAATTTAAGGATTTCCCTTTCTTATGGAGTAGGATTGTTAGTCTTAAGCCAAACCCCCTGGTATGTCTCTCTACGGTCATTTATTTTCCACAAGAACTGATTAGACTGAGACCTACGGTTTAAAGTGACTTCCTAAAAATTACAACTGAAAAATTACAACTACTTGAAACTGAAACCCGTGGTACTGAGAGATAATAGGCCATCAGGCCTCGTTGTAGTTGTTCATATTTATATATTTTTTTGTAAAACAATAAAAATATAATTGATATAAATAATTAAATAAAATATATTTGTTTAGTAAATTTAATATCAAATCTTCTTCAATGCCAGATTTACTTAAATCATAATCAAATGTAAAAACAAAAAAGGTCTATAACCCCCCCCCCAAAAATAACAACAATGAAAGTCATTCATAACTTGAAATAAAAATAAGATAATTCAAAATGATTGAATTATTAAAATTTTAGAATAATGTTGTATATCATTGATTTTAAGAATGAAGAATTCTGTATTTGTTTAAGAAAAACTCATTTGAGAAATTATTTACAATTATTCAGGTAGCATATAAATATATTCTCCCTAGGTATTTTTAATTTTTGGCAAAATTTATATAAATTTTTTTTGTTTTACATCTTTTTTTTTTTTTTTTTTTTTTTTTTACATTTTCAGAATCATTTTCAATTCTTGTTGTAAATTCATAGCATTTTGAAAACTTCCACAGAAATGTAATTCATAAATAATTCATTCCTTCATTAATTTAAAACTATACAAGATGGAATAATTTTAATGAACTTCCTGTTAATTTATTAAATTTTTTTATACCTTTAAAGAAAACCTTTGAAGTTTATATTCATAAGAAATTAAATTTGAAAATAGAAAAAAAAAAAAAATTGTTTTCAATATTAAAAGCCTAATTCAGCTATATATAGAGAGAGATAGTTAGATATACATGTGATATATTCAAGACAACTTTGACATTGAATGTTATCAAATTAATATCAGGATTAAAAAAAAAAAAATGCAATTGCACACTTGAATTGATACATGTGAATTTGTACATTCTTTTTTAGACTTAGGCTTCCTTCCTCTAAATTTTTTTTTTCCTGTGTGTCAGCTTATGTGCTACTTTTTTTTTTTCTATTTTTTTTTTTTTTATTAAGATTTAAACATGAGCATTATCTATAACGATTTTGTAAATATTACTTACATAATCGTGTAATATGCAATGAGATTTGCATTGTTAAATAAAAAATTTACACATTTCATATATAATTCATTTCAAATATTATAGGATTAAAAACTACTAATGAAGAATAAATATTTAAATAAACAAAAAAAAATAATAATTAGTTATCTTCAAGTGGTGGACACCATGTCACAAAGTATTAAAATTAATGCCATTCTTAAAATCAAACATAAAGTGAACACTAAACTAATTATGGAATAAGGACAAGAGAAAAATAAACTTCTAAACAACACAAGATGTACCATCACTAAATTTTAGAAATGAATTCTCTTTACTTAAATATCTTTATTATATAAAAATTAAACAATGAATAAATATATTGTATTGAAAACTGAATCCCCATTTAAAAATATGAAATTTTCAATTCAATTAAGATCACACAAAAATTATCCTAAATCAAACATAAATATTACTTAACAATTAGTCTACAATTTAAAACCAGTGAATTTTGGTTTCCCAGAAAATGTATTTTAATGAACTACATTAATATATCATTCCATGCTTATAACTTAATTTTTATTATATAAATTTCATAATTTCGATAGTTTTATTGATGAATAAATGTTTAAAAAAAAGTTTTTTATCTTCAATGCGTCTTATGTTTGATTACTGATACTTTCCAAAAATCCATGCCTCTAGGTTTTTCATTCTAAGTGTGATCTAGATTTACTTTCCCATGACATTACTCCGATCCTCGAAATTTTCCACTTTTTGTCCCGTATCTCCCTTGTGGATTTCATCTATTTAATCATATTCATTTCATTGTCATTTATGTGCTGACTTAATGTTCCCTAGATAACTGCCAACTTGGCATGAAACTGGGTTTTTTGCGAAGGGAGCTAATCACAATTCCCTTAAAAATAATAGCCAAAATGATAAAATATGGTGATATAACCTCTGAAATGAAAGATCTCTCACAACAATAAAAAAAAAATTAGATTGAAAAATTATATTATTGAAAAAAAAAAAAAGTGCCCCTTAGGAAAATTTACCTTGTGTGTTTTTTTTTTTCCTGTCATTTATTATAACTATTATTCAGTCATGTGATTGATTTATAGCAAGAAAGATAAATAAATAAATATAAGTAAAAAGAAAGACAAATAAAGCTTTTTGGCCCAATTCATATAATATTTTATCACTTGGTTTTCATCATTGATATATTGAAAATTATTATGAAGCTCAATTTTTCCCCTGTCATTATTAACTAACCAAAATGGATGCAAACTCATAAAACTGAATGTTCCAGATTTGATCAGTTCTTAATTTTTATAAATGAATTTTATTTGTATCAGTAAATATCTTCACAGTGAGCATAAAGATTTTCCTTTGAAAGAAACATATGTCTATATTTGAAATATAGCTATGATGAAACAAGGAAAACAAATTAATACTACTTTTTAAAAGTTGCATTGCTATTTTTATAAAAAATTCCAAATATTGAGACTAATAATAATAAGTGTATAGACAAAAAAAAAAAAAAAAAAAAAATTAATACACATATAGAACTGAAAGAAATAAAAAGTAAAGGAACAAGAAAATTTGCATCAAATAAGAAAAAAAGTATATAATCAAGTCGAAAAAATCAACTGCAATGCACACATTCACTCATTTTTCGATGCATAAAATAAATGATTGACAAAATGATTTTTTTAAATTATGTTTTTCACATTTTTATGAAATTTTATCTGTCTCTCCCTATGTATATATGTAAAACTGTGTTTAGATGTAACAACATATTGGGTAAATAAATAAAAAAGAATCCTAATTGAAAGAAAAGTTAATGAAATAATGATAATGTGTTTACCAAAGATAGTGGGCAGTTTTATCAATTATTTGGCCAATTTCAGATTTTCAGATTATTTGAGTTATTATCCCCATTTCAATTTCAGAACATTTCCGCAGTCACCCATGAGTAAGTTGAGCCAAAGTTGGTATATTTGTTTTAATTATTCAGTGAGTGTAACCATTAAACTGATTCTTCTAAAATTTCAATAGCATCTTTTCTCTTAGAGCGTCATTAAATCCATCATTTATTTTCTTGCTACTTTAAAATTAAATCCAACACCCGTTGACTTGACTAGACCATATATTTTAAGATTTAAGCTTGCGTAAGTTGCTTTATACCTACATTGACTTGTTAAGTGCTTTGAGATTCATGATTACAGTATATAACAATATTTCCAGCAATATTAGTATCAGTTGTAAACAAACTAGGTGTTGCCAATCGAGGTTGTTAAAGTTTTGACATTTGTTCTTTAATTTTTGATTTAAGACAATAGCAATACATTTAAATATCAATGCCTAAAATATGTTAAATATTTTAAAAAAATTATCGATTTTTAAATTATTAATAATTTATCGATTTTTATATTATTAATAAATTATCGAATCATTTACAAGGAAAGTTGGAGAACTGTTTTTTAGCAACACAATTCTCTCCCGTTTTGATCAACAAATTGAATGGGCGACTAATATTAAATATCTCGGCTTAATTATAGACAATAAACTTACGTTTCGAGCTCATGTTCAAAAAATCAAAGAAAAATGTTGGAAAATTTTTTATCTCACTCTACCACTCATTAATAAATTTTCTACATTAACTTTGTCAAACAAACTTCTTCTCTACAAACAAGTTCTCAGGCCTATCCTTACCTATGCTGCCCCAATCTGGGATCTAGCTGCACAATCTAACAAGAAATCTGTACAAATTATTCAAAACAAACTTCTTCGTATTATCACTGGTGCACCCTGGTTTGTCCGCAACTCTACAATTCTTCAAGATTTAAAAATTGATTCTATTGACAACTATATTACTAAACTTTCTAGAAATTTCTTCAATACCATTGCTACTCACGAAAACCCTCTCATCAAGGCCCAAACTATATTTACGCAATTGAATGGAAGATACAAGTATCCTTTCTCTACTTCTAAATGGAATCGAAGCCTCAAACCACCATAATTTCCTGCTCACTTATCGCTTTTTAGATATTTTACTTCAACGCATATTTACTGATCATAAATTTCTTGTTACGTTTCCATCACCAATGATTTACATTTTCTTACTTTCTTCTTTTTCTCTCAAATCATACGATTACTATTATCTATTTATCATGACTTTTCTTTCCTACTGCCTTCACATACCATTGAGTAGATGAAAGCTTCGCGTTCAGGCACTCGACATCTTTATTCAACAATGATGAGCAACACAATTGATCAAATTAATATTTTAATAATTTTCTAAACATAAATTTTTGAAACTATTAAATGCTGATATTTTTACGACTGTCCTAGAACCTTTGAACAGTTTGATGTCCCTTTTACATATGCGATTACCCTATAACTCTAATTTTGAAATTGTTTGCTGAAGATTTCTGAACTTGAAAGCGCATTTTTTTCTGGTTTCCATGTTCAATTCTATTAATTTCTACATTTCGTTTGAATAATCAAATGAGTACTACATTGCTACAATAAATATGTTTGATTTTAATTATGCAGATAGAGGTAAGTGCATTCTATCTTTACCTATGAGAAAACAGCTCGCTCCTGAGATTGTTCCAAATCACAACAAACAATGAAAAAGACAGTTGTTGTGTCGTCATCTAATTCGAATTCAAAAGCAATATTGAATTTTGAAGAATCTCGACTGTGAATTTGTATCTTTAAAAATGTGAAAGTTATCTAAGTGAAGTTAAACGTTTTGTATATTGCTACTAATAAATCATTTTCTCTTGTGAGCGAGTTTGACCCTCAGAACTTATATTTTCACCTTTTGATAACAAACAACTCTTTTACTGAAAACCTTGAACTCTCCTTTCAAAAAAAAAGATTGAACCTTACGATGACTCCCAAATTGAACATAAAGATACAGTAGCATCCTTTCTAACTGATGATCAAGATTATGTAAACAATATTTTTTCCCCTCCATCTGACATAATTAACTTAATCAAGAATCTCCCCATTCGGAAATCTTCTGGACATGACAACATTCCAAATAAAGTCTTTCTGTGTGTCTCCCCCTTAATGCCACTACTCCTCTTGCAAAATTCTACAACAGCTGTTCTAAATTTCCCTACTTCCCACCTATCTGCCTGGAAAAAAGCAAATACCATCATGTTTCTTAAACCTGACGAAGATAGCAAATTTTCTCAAAATTATTGGCCCTTTAGCCCATAATTAGGATGTACTGTTAGAGGGGTTATGCAAACAGTAAGTTGGGTCAGATGGAGCTATAATGTTAAATGAGTTAATATTGAACCAGTAAAAAAGGATAGACCCGTTAATACTGCTTCTACCAATGTTCCAGGCTGGATGTTTTGAGTTGAAGTCCCCCCAGCAACAAATGATTATTTGAATTAGCTATTAAGTATACTTCACGAGTGCTACATCAACCAACGGGAAGTCGTTAGATACTGGCTATTGTGATTTTAAGGCTATTATTATTAGTGATATTTCTATTGCACTGTTTTCAAAGCTACTGGAGATAAAATATAATTCATGAGTGATATTTTTATAAATGTAGAAAGCTGCGCCTCCTCTTCGAGTATATCACAATGATAAATTATGTAATTAAGAATTTTGAAATTATCACCTGGTGGAAGATAACATTTATATTTCTTAGGACAATTTATGCTCTTGGGGACATTATTCCTTAATCAAGTCATTTCTATTTTACGTTAACCATATTTTTCCTTCATCTGCATGTATCACAATGGCTGAGTCAGGAGATTAAAGCCCCTATGGGACCAAGGTAATCCGATATCCTGTAAAGACTAACTGAATCTTTGAGTTTTAGGGTTTTGGCTAGATTCTTAAAATCTAGCCTCTTAATTCTCTTCAAAGGGCAAAGGGCAAATTTAACATTTAACTCTTTATATATTTTTATTTTATTTAAATTTCTGAACTAAGGCTCAACTTTAATTATATCACTTCATTTTAACTCTTAAATTTTTAATTTCTCTTTTATGTTATAATTCCTTTTTTAATGTAAATTTTAAGTAACAGGAGGTTAGGGTTTTCCCCAGGCACTCCTTAAAAACACAACCTTTGCCTTTGTTGAAAGAAAAACAGCTACTACTCTCACAAGACTAAGGATGAAACACCCCAAAAAATAAGAACATTTTTGTTGATGGCTTTAAAAAATGCCAAAAATGTGGCAACTGCAATGATGTTCGAGCTTACATGTCTTTGATTGCTAAGCTGTTGCTGTCCCCGTGCATAGTCCGCACCAACCCTCAGAAAAGTATTTATACTTCGAGTTGGCAATCAACATACTACTGTGTCCAGAAAGTAAGACCAATTTTCAATTTAAAATTCCCGTGGCTTATGGAATTTCAATTTTATCTTCTTTTTTTAGGTTGCCGGCATTATCCTTGACATTTGTGGAAAATTTGACGTCCAAATATTCATTAGTGTTTGAGTTACGCTCGGCCTTGTGAGACGCTAAAACTGATTCCGGCGATTTTTGAAATATCTGAATAAATTGAGCAAAGAACTTTCATTAAATTTTTTTTTTTTTTTTTGAAAACATGTAGAATGTTGCAGAAGGCATTCAGTGAGCATTCCTATATCAGAAAGAAATGTTTACAAGTGATATAAACAGTTCATTTCAAAGTTTCAGTTTCAAAAGATCGGTCAATTCCATTTTGGGCCTCAAACGCGTCAAATCTCGATTAGTACCGATGCATTAATTCTTCGTGACTGCATTGATTCTTCGTGACGTTTTCGGCAAAAAATGAAACCCATATCGTTTCATAACCACCTATTCAGACCGTGCGGCTTCTGGCTATCCCCTAAACTCAAAAGACCAGTCCGGGGACACCGTTTTGAAGAGATTCACAGTGAATCGCCGCGCGCTTTGAAGACCATTCCTGCCGATGACTTTATAGCATGCATTGAGGATTGGAAAAAAAAAGTTGGCATAAGTGTAATGTATGACGATGAACTAAATTTGTAAGAATAAATAAATAGTTTTTGAAAAAAAAATATAATTGGTCCTACTTTTTGGGCACAGTAGCAGCAAATATTGTTAGGGAGCACCACGATATTTGATTCTGTTGTATTCTTAAGGAGAAAGACAACAACAAGGAATGAAATACAGAAACCTTTAATATTTACCAAATGAAATATCTATAATACTCTTTGAAAAATAATAAAATTGCGTGAAATCACATAACTAAACAATTTAAATTGCAACATAAAGATTCTATAAAACATCACATGTCAGTGATAATAAAACACCATAAAAAACGAATGAAAAATAATAAATACAAAAATTTCCTTTTTAACTATGACATAAGTAAGTAAACACAAATTTAAATTGACAATGCACTTTAAATTCAATAAAGACTGAAAATTAAAATACCAATATTAAATATCTATACAAATGTTTTTCATATATGTTCTTAATTTTATAATATCATATGGCTTGCATAAAAACAAATTTTGCTTTATATCTAAGCAACTTGCTGCATATATTACAAATGTAAGGCACTTCTCCAGTATGAATACGACGTCTTACGAAATTAACGTTATCTGAAAACCCTTTTTACAAATGTAGGATTTTTCTTCGATATGAATATGTTTATTTAATCTAATTTTCCCTGAAAAATCTTTACTGCACAGTTAGCATGAATATGAAATATGTTTTGAATATTATAATAGGTTTGTTTTGAATATTATAATAGGTTTGTTTTGAATATGGTAATTTTTTTTTTCTCTGGAAAGACTTTATAACACATTTCAGAAATGTGGGAGTTTTTCTTCCAATGAAGATGATAATGCCTGTTTTACGATATTTTTCTGCGACAACGCTTATCTCACAAATGTATGATTTTTATTCTAAATGAAGATAATAACTTTTTAAAATAATTTCTTGTGAAAATCCTTTACCACACATTTCACAAAGGGGTTTTTTCTTCCCTATGAGTAAGATAATGTCGTTTTAAATTATTCTTATCTGAAAAAGCTCTATCGCACCTATCACATATGTAGGGTTTTTCATTCGTATGAATACGATAATGTTTGTTCAAGACACTTTGCTGTGAAAAGCATTTACCACACAATTCGCAGTTGTACGGTTTTTCTCCCGTGTGAATACGATAATGTGTTTTTAAATTATGTTTCCTCGCAAAGCTTTTACCGCACGATTCGCAAATGTAAGGATTTTCTTCCGTATGTATACGATAATGTCGCTGTAAATCATTTTTCAGAGAAAAACCTTTACTGCACATTTCACAAACATATGGTTTCTCTTTCGTATGAATACGATAATGTCGTTGTAAATCATTTTTTTGTGTAAACCTTTTGATACAAATTTCACAAGTGTACGGTTTCTCATTCGTATGAACGCGATTATGTCGTTGTAAACTACCTTTAAATGAAAAACTTCTACCGCACGTTTCACAAGTGTAGGGCTTTTCATCCGTATGTACACGATAATGGGTTTTTAGATTTTCTTTCCGTGAAAATGCTTTTTTACATATCTCGCAAAAATAAGGTTTTTCGTTCGTATGAACTCGACAGTGTACCATTAAGTAATATTGAAACGCAAAAGTTTTACCACATACATTGCATGCATGCTTTTCGTTGGTATGAATGAGAGAATGCTTCTTAAGATAATGTGTACTTGAAAAAACTTTGCCACAAACATCGCATGCCTTCATGATCGTTTCTATATAGCAATTCTTTTATGTAAGCAACATGCACTAGTAATATTTCTAGGTACTCTCAAATTATATTTAGGAAGAATGTTTTAATTATAAAAGAGGAAAATATTCATGACTCCAATCTTTAAACGGAAATTTTCAGATTCTTCCTTATTTAGGAATTAAAATTGAGAATTCGAAAAACTTCAGTTAATCAATGCGTTAATAATATTGGAGTCCGGATCTTCAAACTTTAATCCATTAGATGAACACTCTATAAAGACTGTTATTATGTTTCTGGATTCCTTCTATACTCGCAGGATTGACCAATCTGAAAGAAAAAACCATATGAGTAACTTTAAAAAATAAATAAATAAATAAAATTATGAGCGAACCGATTTTGTGAAAAGAAAAGAAATGCTGAAGTCACATAAAAACTCAAATAATAAGAAATACTAAACAAACTACACTCAACAGCCAAAACATTATGACCACCTGTCAATAACGAGTTGGCCCACTCTTGGCGCGCAACACAGCTTCAACCCGCCTTGGCATGGATTAATACCACCACTTAATACCAGTTAAATACCACTTCCACCTGATCACGTGCCTTTTACGTCATCCAGGCGAGTTCATTGCAAAATGTAGGGGTGGTCATAACGTTTTGGCTCGAGTGTATGTTTCAGTTTATGTTAAACAGATATTAATGAGCAACTTCGCTTACTCTTTGTTCAAAGCACAGACGACGTATACGTTACATATGCACATCTTCAACTGTTCCAATGAATTGTCAGAATAAAATTCAGAATTTTAAGATGATGGGAAAAAGATTTTATGAAATAACAAATCTGAAAAGATCATAAGTAAAATAAGTTGAAAATTTTCACAGACATATTTGGAAGACATAAATAATTCAGCCTATTGCATCAATATAATGATTGGAGGAATGTTTAATAGTAAGGTGTATACATATTGGATAATAATAAAAATGAGCAGGCATCTATATAGATTCTGACACCAACAATAGATATTTTTAATTATAGTATGAAATTATTCAAAACATCAGAAAATAAGTGACATAGCAATAATCAAATTTAACTTCAAATAAAAAAGGTATGAATTACAATATTTTAATAATGAAATTCTAATAATTCTCAGTATTCTATCTTAATAAATAAATATTAAAAAAGAAAAATATGATTCCCATTTATTCTTTCTTTCTCTTATAGTTTTCAGGCAAGGTTTTTTTTTTTTTTTTTTTTAATAATAACTTACAAAACATAACTTACTAATAGAAAAAAAAAAATTCTTAAAATAATAAAGACAGATACAAACAATAAAATAGTTCTCCAGCATTTCAGCCGGTTGCAGGACAACGCTGTTTCTGTTGACTTCCAAAAACCAGGATTATCCTAACACTAGTATCTACTGAGGACGATTTTAGTCCAATTTTTTTCTGGCAGATTTCTGAATATGAGGATTTTCTTTTTACTGAGTAGGATTGTTAGCCTTATGCCCAACCCCTTGCTATGTCTCTCTGAACCACTACAAAGGTCCATAAAAACTATGAGATTCGAACCCAAAACCTGTGGTACTGAGAGACAATTGGCCATTAGGCCTCGTATTTTTTCATATTAATTTTTGCAAAACAATAAATATATAATTCATATAAATAATTAAATAAATTATATTTGTTTATTAAATTTGAAATCAAATGTTCTTCAATGTTAAATTTGAATCATAATCAAATGTAAAAAGAAAAAAGTTCTATAAACAAACCTTTACATACCGAAAAAAAAAAAAAAAAAAAATGAAAGTCATCCATAACTTGAAATAAAAATAAGTATAATGCAAATCATATCTTGATTCAAAATGATTGAATCATTAAAATTTCAGAAAAATGTTGTACATGATTTGATTTCAAAGAATGAAGAATTCTGTATTCTTTTAAGAAAAACTCATTTGAAATATTATCTACAATTCAGATAGTATATTACAATGGGTTTTTTTATTATTATTTTTAGCACAATTATATAAAGTTTTGACTTTACATCTAATTTTATCACATTTTTTGAATAATTTTCAATTCTTGTTGTAAATTCATAGCATTTTGAAAACTTCCACTGAAATGTAATGCATAGAATTTGAAATTAATTTAAAACTATACATGATGGAATGATTTTAATGAACTTCCTGTTAATTTATTAAATTTTTAACAAATTTAAAAAAATATGCATAAGAAATTAAATTTGAAAACAGAAAAAAAAAATTGTTTTCAATATTAAAAAGCCTAATTCAGCTATATATATATATATTTAGATAGATATATATATATGTGAAATATTCAATTCAAAGTTGTCTTGAATATATTCAAATTAATATCAGGATTAAAAAAAAATGCAATTGCAAAATTCAATAGATGCATGTGAATTTACACATTCTTTTTAGACTTACATTTCCTTCTTGTAAATTTTTTTTCTGTATGTCAGTTTATGTGTTACTTTTTTTTACTGTTTATTCTATTTATTTTTAAACCTGAGCATTCTGTATAAATATTTGGTAAATATTACTTACATAATTGTGTAATGTGCAATGAGATTTTTATTGTTAAATAAAAAAGTTACACATTTCATATATAATTCATTTCAAATATTATATGATTAAAAGTATTAATGAAGAATGAAAAGATTTAAATAAATAAAAAAAAAAAAAAATAATAATAATTATTTATCTTCAAATGCTTGACACCATGTCAAAAAACATTAAAATTAATGTCATTCTTAAAATCAAATATAAAGTTAAAACTAAAATAACTACGGAATAAGGACAAGAGAAAATAAACTTTTACAGAATACAAGAAACAACATGACTAAATTTTAAAAATGAATTCTCTGTACTTAAATTTCTTTACTATATAGAATTTAAATGATGAATAAATATATTGTATTGAAAACTGAATCCCTGTTTAAAAATATGAAATTTTCTATTAAATTAAAAAACACACAAAAATTGTCTTAAATCAAACAGAAATGTTACTTAACAAATAATCTACAATTTAAAACCAGTGCATTTTAGTTTCCCAGAGAATGTATTTTAATGAACTACATTAATATATTATTCCATGCTTATAATTTAATTTTATTATATAAATTTCATAATTTCAATAGATTTATTGATGAATCTTCTTGAATTTGGAATTGAAACATTCTTGAATTTGGAATAATTTTTTTTTCATCTTCAATGTGTCTTATGTTTGATTGCTGATACTTTCTTATTAAATCTAACTCCTGAAAATCCATGCCTCTAAGATTTTCATTTTAATTGTGATTTAGATTTACTTTCCCATGATATTACTCCAATCCTATGAAATTTTTTTTTTATTTTCTCCCTATCTTCCTTGTGGGTTTCATCTATTTAATCATATTCGTTTCATTGTCATTTAAGTGCTGACTTAATGTTCCCTAGATAACTGCCAACTTGGCATGAAACTGGGTTTGGTGAAGGGGATAAATTGTTGAAGAATCCCCTTAAAAATAATTGCCAAAATGATAAAATATGGTGATATAATATTTGAAATGAAAGATCTCTCACAACAATTAAAAAAAACTTAAGATTGAAAAATGATAATATTGAAGGAAAAAAAAAAAAGTGCCTCTCTTCTTTCATATACGAGAGCAATATTTATAACCAATTCTATTTAGGAAATTTTTCCAGGTGTCTTTTTTTTTCTGTCATTTATTATAACTATTATTTAGACATGGGATTAATTTATAGTAACAAAGATATGTAAAAAAAAGACAAATAAAGTTTTTTGCATAATTCATAAATATTTGATTATAAAATAATCATTTTATCACTTGGTTTTCATTATTGATATACTGAAAACTAGTATTAAGCTCGTTTTTTTTCCATCTGCCATTAACTGACCAAAATGGACACGGAATCATAAAACAGAATGTTCCAAATTTGATCAGCTCTAAATTTTTATATTAAATATAAAAATATAATTCATTTTTATCAGCACATATCTTCAGAATAAGTATAAAGATTTTCCTTTGAAAGAAACATTTGCCTATGTTTGAAATATAGCTTTTATAAAACAGGGAAAACAAATTTATACCACTTTCTTAAAAGTTGCATCGCTGTTTTTATCAAAAATTCAAAATATAGAGACTATTATTAATAAGTGTATAGCTATCAAAGAAAGAATATATGTGTACAGATTTACTATTTAAATTCATAAGATAAATAATATATTATTTGTACTAAGAAATATATTGAAAATCAAGTTAAATATGTATTTTTTATCAAATGAATTTGAAAACGTGTATTTTTATCAAATTGTTAAAATTTGATACATTTAGAATAAATTTTATACACTTTAAAACAAAAAAAACAAAAAAAAAAAAAAAAAAAAAAAATTAATATACATATAAAACTGAAACAAATATAAAGCAAAAGAACAAGAAAA
Organism: Caerostris extrusa; assembly: GCA_021605095.1. Taxonomy (NCBI): domain Eukaryota; kingdom Metazoa; phylum Arthropoda; class Arachnida; order Araneae; family Araneidae; genus Caerostris; species Caerostris extrusa. Next base: position 3,600 of record BPLR01001206.1, on the reverse strand, counting down.
AACTGCATCAAATAAGAAAAAAGTACAAAAACAAGTTGAAAAAAAATCACCTGTAATGCAAACATTCACTCATTGTTGGATGCCTAAAATAAATGATTGACATATTGCTTTTTTAAATTATGTTTTTCACATTTCATATGAAATTTTATGCCTATCTCTATGTATATAAGTAAAAATATGGGTACTTAAGTATTAACGGTACCTTGGCGACAGTTGCGCTGAATAAAGAGCACACGCGCCAACCGCAGCTACAGATTTGGCGCCAATCGACACTTAAAATTTTGTTCCAAATAATAAAATATATATGAAACACTTCATTTAAATCAAAAGGCTTTCAAAATATTTTTATTCCAAATAATAAAGATTGGTGACACTTAAAAACCGCCAAGTCTGTCGCCAAGGTATCGTTAATACGTAAGTACCAACATATGTTTAGATGTAACAGCATATGGGATAAATAAATAAAAAAAGAATGCTAATTGAAAGAAAATGTAATGAAATAATGACAGTGTGTTTACCAAAGATAGTATGTAGTCTTATCAATTATTTAGCCAATTTCAGATTTTCATAGAAGCTGGGCTTCGTGTCAGAGACATGATCATTCACTATTTGTGTTATTTCAACTTAACATCTTTCGCAGTCACCCATAAGCAAGTTGGGCGAAAATTGATATATTTGTTTTAATTATTCAGTGAACGTAACCATTAAATTGATTCTTCTAAAATTTTCATAGAACCTTTTCTCTTAGAGGGTCATTAAATCCAACAGTGTTTATTTTCTTGCTACTTTAAAATTAAATCTAACACCCGTTAACTTGACTAGACTATGTATTTTAAGATTTATGCTCGCGTAAGCTGCTTTATACCTACGTTGACTTAATTTAACTTGATAAGTGCTTTAAGATTCATGGTTACGGTATATAACAATATTTCCAAAAATATTCGTATCAGTTGTAAACAAACTAGGTGTTGCCAATCGAGGGTGTCAAAGCTTAGGCATACGTTCTTTAATTTTTTATTTAGGACGTCAGCAATACATTTAACAACCAGTGACTAAAATGTGTTAAATATTAAAAAATTATCGATTTTTATATTATTAATAAATCATCGAATCCTTTACAAGGAATGGTGGAGAACTGTTTTTTACCAATATAATTGATTAAATTAATATCTTAATAATTTTCTAAACATAAATTTTTGAAACTATTAAATTCTGATATTGTTACGACCGTCGTCAAACCTTTGAGCCGTACCTTTTACGTTTGCGGATACCCTTATTCTAAAATTGTTCGCTGAAGATTTCAGAACTAGACAGCACATTTTTATTTTGGCTTCCATGTTTAATTCTATTCATTTCTATGATTCGTTTCAATAATTAAATGAGTTTTTGCTACAATAACTGTTTATTTTTAATTATGCAAATAGAGGTAAGGGTATTCTATCTTTACCTTACCTCTGAAAAGAAACTCCATCCTGAGATTGATCCAAATCTCAACAAACAATGAAAAGGCAGTTGTTGTGTCGTCATCCAATTCAATTTAAAGCGACATACTGAATTCAAAAGCAATATTAAATTTTGAAGAATCTCAACTGTGAATTTGTATCTTTAAAAATGTGAAGTTAAACGTTTTGTATATTGCTACTAATAAATCATTTTCTCTTGTGGAGTGAGTTTGGACCCCCGAACTTATATTTTTATCTTGTGATAAAACCAACTATTTTGCTGAAAACCTTGAACTTTCCTTTCAAGAAAGCTTCGAACCTTACGATGACTCTCAAATTGAGTACATTAAAGATACAGTAGTATCCTTTCTAACTAATCATCAAAATTATCTAAACAATATTTTCTTTTTCTTCATCTGACATAATTAACTGGCTTGAAGAATCTCAACATTTGGAAATCTTCTGGGCCTGACAACATCCCAAATAAAGCCTTACTGTTTCTCCTCCTTAAGAAGCCACTACTCATCTTGCAAAAATCTACAACAGCTGTACTAAATTTCATACTTCCCCTCCTATCTGGGAAAAAAAAAAATATCATCATGTTTCTTAAACCTGGTAAAGATAGCAAATTTCATCAAAATTATCGGCCTATTAGTCCCCCTTAACTCTGTTGGGAAACTTTATGAAAAATTCTTATTGAAACATATTACGCCGCCCATAATGAGTTTATAATTTAATCCTTGAATGATAACCGAATTGTTTCGCCGGAAGAATGAAGTCAATGGAACAAAATTTTGAAATATGTGAGATAATAAGTTATTCGAATTGGCCTGTAGTTTTGCGGAAATTTATTATCTTGCCCTGATTTTGAAAACATAATTATGTGTGCATTTTCCAGATTATTGGCAAGTAATTGGATTTTTAAACAATTATTGAAGATTTTGGTAAGATGAAGTAATTGCATTTAGAGGAAGGCACAGCAAAGGCTTTTATTAGCAATGCAATGTGGAATAGTCGATTTACGTATATTAATTTTAATGACGTTCATGCCATTGGTTGGTGAGAAGAAAATATTGCAGTCATTATTATGATTATTATTGATGAAAGTAGCTATTTTATCCTCGACGTGTTTGATATGATCATCGTCGTAGGGGAAGGCATTTTCTTGAAAGACATTATCTTAGTTTTCTAGGTTCTCGACAAAAACATTTAGCTTTGTCTTTAGAAGCAAAAACAAACCCGAAGATCCTAGAAAATATGGTATTTTAGAATAATTTTTTTGTGAAATTTTTATTAATTTTTACTAAAGAGTTGTCCTCGATTGAGGCCCATGAGAAATTTGCTCCATCTATCATTTTTTATTTTTTGTGAATACCTCTTTTATTTCGGTTTGAAGATTGTATAATTCCCGTTTTACTGAGGATATCTGGTTCCTGTCAGAATTTACGGAGCCTATTTTTTTTTTTTTTTTTTCAGTTATTTTATTTCGGCTAAGATGGTTTGAAATGAAATGAAATAAATTTGATTTTACTGACAGATTAATGGCTGTGGTGATGTTAGAAGTGAATTTATTAATGGTCAAATCAATGCCATGAACGCTAGAAATTAGTAGAATTTCCTTTTGATAGTGTTTAAAAGATTAGAGATATAATACCCAATTGGTAGTTGATAATACTATTTTGAGATGGAGTGATTGAATTATGGGTGACTTCAACAAGCACCGGATTATGGTCACTGAAAGATCGTTGATTTGTCCGGCTGTGAGGTTTTTCAGTATAGGTTAAGTCTAATGTACTGTTAGAAGGGTTATGCAAACAGAAGTAAGTTGGGTCAGATGGAGTCATAAAGTTAAATGAGTTAATATTGACCAGTCAAAAAGAATAGAGCCTTTAATATTGCTTCATCAGTGTTCCAGGCTGGATGTTTTGAGTTGAAGTGCCCTAGGAAGAAAACTCTTGATCATTTGAATTAGCTATTAAGTCTAGTTCATGAGTGCTAAATCTTACCAATTGGAGGTAGATAGATACTGGCTATTGTAATTTTAAAGCTATTATTAAGTGATAATTCCTATTGCAGTGTTTTCTAAAGCTATTGAGGTTAAATGTAATTCATGATAAGTGATATTTTTATGAATGCAGAGCCGTGCCTCCTCCTCGGT
>BPLR01001205.1:0-16756 GCA_021605095.1 Caerostris extrusa | reverse complement strand
ATGCATCATTGATGATTGCATTAGTACGAATGGAGGAACAGTACAGACTGATACTCTTGACTGCATGAATGCATTTAGCTGCATACTTGTACTGATTTACATACTTATGATTATATGAATATTACAAAGGTTATACAATTAAATGAATTTGCACGTATGAATGTTACTAAGTTGAATTGTGATAATTTCTCATAAATGCAATCCATCTTAACTTATTTAGATGGAGCTTGAATGAAATAAAACAATAAATATAAAAAAAAAATTATATTTCATTAATTTATTTGAATATCTGGAAGTACGTATCTGATACTGATGATTACATTAGTAAGAATGGATAAATTGACAACTTGTATCGACAGATACTGATGATTTTCCATTACAAAATATATAAATTAGTGAAATACTTTTATGTCTGCTACAGAATCGTGAAATACAAAAGTATAATTTTTCCATCATAATAGTGGAAAAGTGTTACCAAATGGTAGAAAATATATATTAATACAAAATACGAAAAGCGGGATATTTTTTTTTAATAAAATATTAAAATAAAGTGTTTTGGGATTTATCCTCCTCCGAAATTCTGCATCAAAAAATACAAGTTCTAAATTCTAATTCTTCTTGTTATATTCTTTTTGAAGATAATATAACAAGAAATGCTTAATGACTTGATTAAGTAAACACAGCCCATAAAGTTAATTATCTTGGGCTTTAATTAAGGCGCCTCACATTACAGTAAAAACACCGGTGTCGCCCGACGCAAAAACCTTGTCTCCACTGCATTTAACTTCTCCATTATTCGCTTTTAAGAGAAATTACTTTTTGTTGGTAATAGCCACCGACTAAGCCCTGGAGAATTCCAAATTGTCCTCACAAAACAATGCGCGGGAGCTGTCGCCACCAGGACACTTTGTGTTGTTCCCTTGAAAGAGTAAGGTCCATTAAAAGGACGTTGTAGCACACCTTTTAGGCAATCCATTACGCCAACAGAATGGCAGACACCAAAAATCTAAAAAATTGTTTCTAATGGAAGTGCTTTCAAGTGACGTTTTACACCGTCGGCATTAACAGCACTTAGTATTATTTAGCAGAAAAAGCAACAATGATTATACAGAGATGCGAACTTGAGAAGACGTTTTATTGTAGCGGAAGTAAAACTGCGTGGCATCTTTTAAAGTGAAATTATAAGTTCTATTTTTGTGGCTTTCGTCCACGAAATCGAAAAAGCTGTTAGCTTCAGGGTTTTCAGCTTTGAAAGAGCTGGTACCCTAATTCTCTTAGTATTAATGGAAGGGCTTTAAATTATGCTAGAGAGAACCTAGAAATGAATGCTAAAGCGATTCTTTGCAATCTGTAATGGATTTGACCTTAGGTTACGTCGTTAAGCTGAGCTGTTGTCGCTGCCGTGATAGTGATGTGACGTGCAAATAATGAGGCAGCTTGTTGAGTGTCGGTGATTTAATGGGGGTAAAGTAGCAATTTTAATAGACGTGATTGTGTGGTAATTAAATATCCCGCTTTCAACTCTGCAATTAATTCCTCGAGTCAGAGTTTAATGGAGGCAAAATGGAATCTGGAAATAAGCAATGGCACTGAAAAGCGTCTCAACAAAGCTGTTTAGCGGATGGATGGTTAGAATTTCCGGCATTCATTATAACTACATCAGTTTCAAGTTACTGGTGATCGCAAAATCAATGGAAAGATTGTAGAATTATTTTGTACAGTTTTTAAAAATGTACGCGTATTCATAAATAAATTTTGGTTGATCCATCATGATTTTTATATTATTTTAACGTTTATGATTTGATTTTTATGTTGTTGTTTAGTTTCTTCGTGTTGAAACGTTTTCAATGAAATTTATTTTCATTCTAAATTATTATGATGAATGGATGAAAGATAACAATAAATAAAATGAAAAATATATATAATTAAGTATTCTAAACTTAAAAACTATGCATCATGAAGATTAGTAGGAATGGATGAACTTTATTGTACCGATACTGATGACTGCATGAATGTATTATGGCTAATATTGTACTGATTTATGCATGGCTGATACTGATTAAATATGAATAATACAAGTTATACTGAATTAAATGAATTTACACGTATGACTGAATTAATTGCATGGCTGAATTGTACTAGATAATTTCTGGATCGAAATGCAATCAATCTTAAAGTGATTAACTTATTTAGAATGAAAATGTAGATGGAGAAATGGATGGAAGACAACAAATATAAAAATAAAAATTATATTTCATTAAATTATTTTAATATCTAGAAGTATATATTTGATATTGGTACTGATTTAATGATTGGTATAAAAATGGATAAATTGACTACTTGTATCGACTGATACTGATGATTTTCCATACAGTGTTTATAAATGAAATTAACTACTTTATGTCTGCTACAGAATTAGTATGTATGGCTGGCACTCGTATAATTTTTTTCCATCATACTGTGGAAAAGTGTTATGTTTGGTAGAAAATATATATTGTATACTCATACTGATTAATGTAATGGGGATATTTTTTTTTTTATAAAAATGGATTGAATGCGAACGCGATTCTTTGGAATCTGTTTGGGATTTTCCTGGTTACGAAATAAACTGAGCTGTCAAAAATGTAGTGATGTGACAATTCTAACGAATTCTTCTTGTTGATGTCGGTGATTTAATGGGGGTACAACAAGAAATGCTTAATAGACTTGATTGTGTGGTAATTAAATATCCACTTTTCAATCTAGTTAATTAATCTTGGTCTTTAATTAAGGCGCCTCACATTACAGTAGCAAAACACCGGTGTCGCCCGATACAAAAACCTTGTCTCCACTGCATTTAAATTCTCCATTATTCGCTTTTAAGAGAAATTACTTTTGTTGTTAATAGCCACCGACTAAGCCCTGGAGGATTGGTGATTGTCCTCACAAATAATGCGCGGGACTTTCGCCACCAGGACACTTTGTGTTGTTCCTTTGATAGAGAAAGGTCCATTAAAAGTTGTAGCACATTTAAAGGCAATCCATTACGCCTGAAAATGGCAGACACCAAAAATTTAAAAGGTTATTTAATGCGAAGAGCTCTCAATGATGAAGTTTTACACCCGTCGGCATTAACAGCACTTAGTATTATTTAGCAAAAAAGGAAAAGGATTATACAGAGATGCGAACTTGAAAGACGTTTTATTGTAGCGGAAGTAAAACCGCGTGGCATCTTTTAAAGTGAAATTATAAAGTTCTATTTTTGTGGCTTTCGGGCACGAAATCGAAAAACTGTTAGCTTCAGCGTTTTGGCTTTGAAAGAGCTTTGATAATTCTCTTAATTATTAATGGAAGGGCTTTAAATTATGCTGGTAGTATAACCTGGAAATGAATGTAACGCGATTCTTTGAAATCTGTAATGGATTTGACCTCAGGTTATACGTCGTTAAGCTGAGCTGTTGTAGTATGCATGATAGTGATGTGACGTGCGAATAATAATTCAGCTTGTTGAGTGTCGGTGATTTAATGGGGGTAAAGTAGCAATTTAATAGACGTGATTGTGCGGTAAATTAAATATCCCGCTTTTCAACTCTGCAATTAATTCCTCAATCAGAGTTTAATGGAGGCAAAATGGAATCTGGAAACATGCAATGGCACTGAAAGCGTCTCAACAAAGCTGTTTAGAGGATATATGATTAGGATTTCCGAATTCATTATAATTACATCAGTTTCAAGTTACTGGTGTTCGTGTCTTGAAAATTGTAAGAACGCTTTTTTTTTTTCAGTTGTTTAAAAATGAAAGTGTATGCAATTAAAGCAAATTTTTTGTGGAAATCAATCAATGAAAAGATTTTTTATGATTATTTTATTATCTCTTTTACATTGCTATCATATTTGATTTTTCCTATGATATTATTTAGTTTCTTCGTGTTAGAATACTTTAAATCGTAATTTATTTTCATTCTAAGTTATTATGATGAATGGATGAAAGATAACAATAAATAAAATGAAAAATATATAATTATATTGACTTAATTAAATTATTCTAAATTCTAAACTTAAAAGTATGCATCATTGAAGATTATATTATCACTCAATGGATGAACTGAAACTCTTCTTGTGCCGTCTGATACTGATTACTGAATTAGTTGTAGCTAATATTGTACTTGTAACTTAGATTAAATATGTCCTGTACTGAATAATAGGCATAGCTAATAACTTGTACTGAATTAAAGTGATAATTTATACATAGTCCTGCAATTAATCGAAACTTTTGTAGATGGAATAATGGAGCAATGAAATATCAAGACAATAAATATCTGATTAAATTATTTTAATACCTAAAAGTATATATAATTGATGTTGGTACCGACATTGATGATTACATTAAAAAAATTAGATGAAATTGACTACTTTTACCGACTTGATAGAAGATGTTTTATTGAATTCTCCATACTTATACTGAAAATACTTTGTATGTCTTTTACTGAAGAATGAATTAGTATGTATGGTGGCATCATAATAGTGGTAATCGAAAAATAGAATACATTGAATAAATTAGTATTTATGCAATTCTCTAATGATTTATTAATTGAAGGGCTTTAAATTATGACACGAAGAATGGAATGAATGCGAACGCGATTCTTTGGAATCTGTAATGGATTTGACCTCAGGTTACGTCGTTAAACTGAGCTGTTGTCGCTGCAGTGATAGTGATGTGACGTGCGAATAAAGAGCAGCTTGTTGAGTGTCGGTGACTTTAATGGGGGTAAAGTAGCAATTTAATAGACGTGATTGTGTGGTAATTAAATATCCCACTTTTCAACTCTTCAATTAATTCCTTGAGTCAGAGTTTAATGGAGACAAAATGGAATTTGGAAATAAGCAATGGCACCGAAAGCGTCTCAACAAAGCTATTTAGAGGATGGATGGTTAGAATTTCCGGCATTCATAATAATTACATCAGTTTCACTTTACTGGTGATCGTGTCTTAAAAGTTATAAGAAGAAGCCTTTCAATGCAGTTATTTAAAAATGAAACTGTAGATCTTTGTCATAATGTATGCAATTATTGTTCAAATGAATAAAAGATTTTGTAGGATTATTTTATTGCTATTTTACATTGATATCATTTATGATTCTTCTTATTATATTTCGTTTCTTCATGTTAGAATACGTTTTCAAAATGAAATTTATTTTTATTCTAAATTATTATGATGAATAGATGAAAGATAATAAATAAATAAAATGAAAAATGTTAGAATTAATTATTATTCTAAATGTAAAAGTATGCATCATTGATGATTGCATTAATTTTGAATGGAAACTGTACCGACTAATACTCTTGACTGCATGAATGCATTTAGCTGATACTTGTACTGATTTACACTTTATGATAATGGTTATAGTAATAGTTGTATACTAATATTTGAATTAATTAGCATGCAGGACTGTTACTTGTACTGAATTGTGATAATTACTCATAAATAGTCATGCATTCAATCGAAACTTATTTAGATTGAATATTAAATGAAATAAAACAATAAATATAAAAAATAAAATTATATTTCATTAAATTATTTGAATATCTAGAAGTACGTATCTTTGATAAAAATGATTACATTAGTAAGAATGGATGAATTGACTACTTGTACTGACAGATACTGATGATTTTCAATTACGAAATCTGAAATCGAAACACTTTTTATGTCTGTACAGAATCATGTATCAAATACAAAAGTATGATTTTTGCCATCATAATAGCGGAAAAGTGTTACCAAATAGTAGAAAAAGTATTAACATCAAATACGAAAAGCGGGTTGTTTTTTATAAAAAATATTAAATAAAATGTTTCGTTTTGTCCTCCTCCGAAATTCTACATTTGTCAAAAACACAAGTTTAAACTTCTAATTCTTCTTGTTATATTCTGAAGATAATATAACAAGAAATGCTAAATGACTTGATTAAGTAAACACAACCCATAGTTAATTATCTTGGGCTTTAATTAAGGCGCCTCACATTACAGTACAAAACACCAGTGTCGCCCGACACAAAAACCTTGTCTCCGCTGCATTTAAATTCTCCATTATTCGCTTTTAAGAGAAATTACTTTTGTTGGTAATAGCCACCGACTAAGCCCTGGAGGATTCGAAATTGTCCTCAAAAACAATGCGCTAGGGGTTGTCGCCACCAGGACACTTTGTGTTGTTTCCTTTAAAAGAGAAAGCTCCATTAAAAGGACGTTGTAGCACACTCTTAAGGCAATCCATTACGCCTGCAGAATGGCAGACACCAAAAATCTAAAAATTGTTTGTAATGCGAAGTGCTTTCAAGTGAAGTTTTACACCCGTCGGCATTAACAGCACTTAGTATTATTTAGCAGAAAAAGGAACAAGGATTACACAGAGATGCGAACTTGGAGAAGACGTTTTATTGTAGCGAAGTAAAACCGCGTGGCATCTTTTAAAGTGAAATTAAAAGTTCTATTTTTGTGGCTTTCGGGCGCGAAATCGAAAAAGCTGTTAGCTTCAACGTTTTCAGCTTTGAAAGAGCTTTGAAATTCTCTTAATTATTAATGGAAGGGCTTTAAATTATGGTAGAGAGAACCTGAAATGAATGCGAACGCGATTCTTTGGAATCTGTAATGGATTTGACCTCAGGTTACGTCGTTAAGCTTTGAGCTGTTGTCGCTGCAGTGATAGTGATGTGACGTTGCAAATAACGAGCAGCTTGTTGAGTGTCGGTGATTTAATGGGGGTAAAGTAGCAATTTAATAGACGTGATTGTGTGGTAATTAAATATCCCGCTTTTCAACTCTTCAATTAATTCCTTGAGTCAGAGTTTAATGGAGACAAAATGGAATCTGGAAATAAGCAATGGCACCGAAAACGTCTCAACAAAGCTGTTTAGGGATGGATGGTTAGAATTTCCGGCATTCATTATAACTACATCAGTTTCAACTTACTGGTGATCGTGTCTGAAAATTGTAAGAAAGCCTTTCAGTACAGTTATTTAAAATGAAACTGTAGATCTCTGTCATAATGTATGCAATTATTGTTGAAATCAATAAAACGATTTTGTATAATTATTTTGCTGCTATTTACATTGACATCATTTATGATTTTTCTATGATATTGTTTAGTTTCTTCATGTTAGAACGTTTTCAATGAAATTTATTTTATTCTAAATTATTATGATGAATGAGATGAAAGATAACAATAAATAAAATGAAAAATATATATAATTATATTATTCTAAACGTAAAACTATGCATCATTGATGATTGCATTAGTACAAATGGATGAACAGTACCGACTGATATTGATGACTGCATGAATGCATTTAGCTGATACTTGTACTGATTTACACTTATGATTATGTGTATTACAAGGTTATACTAATAAATGAATTAGCATGTATGAATGTTACTTGTACTGAATTGTGATAATTACTCATAAATGCATGCATTCAATCTTAACTTATTTAGATGGAATATTGAATGAAATAAAACAATAAATATAAAAAATAAAAATTATATTTCATTAAATTATTTGAATATCTAGAAGTACGTATCTTTGATACAAATGATTACATTAGTAAGAATGGATGAAATTGACTACTTGTACTGACAGATACTGATGATTTTCAATTACGAAATATACATTGAAATTGAAACACTTTTTATGTCTGATACAGAATCATGTATCAAATACAAAAGTATAATTTTTCCATCATAATAGCGGAAAAGTGTTACCAAATGGTAGAAAAATATACTAACATCAAAATACGAAAAGCGGGATATTTTTTTAATAAAAAATATTAAAATAAAAATGTTTGGGATTTATCCTCCTCCGAAATTCTACATTTGTCAAAAACGTAGTAGTACAAGTTTAAACTTCTAATTCTTCTTGTTATATTCTGAAGATAATATAACAAGAAATGCTTAATGACTTGATTAAGTAAACACAACCAATAGTTAATTATCTTGGGCTTTAATTAAGGCGTCTCACATTACAGTACAAAACACCAGTGTCGCCCGACACAAAAACCTTGTCTCCGCTGCATTTAAACTCTCCATTATTCGCTTTTAAGAGAAATTACTTTTGTTGGTAATAGCCACCGACTAAGCCCTGGAGGATTCGAAATTGTCCTCACAAAACAATGCGCTGTCGCCACCAGGACACTTTGTGTTGTTTCCTTTAAAAGAGAAAGCTCCATTAAAAGGACGTTGTAGCACACTCTTAAGGCAATCCATTACGCCTGTAGAATGGCAGACACCAAAAATCTAAAAATTGTTTGTAATGCGAAGTGCTTTCAAGTGAAGTTTTACACCCGTCGGCATTAACAGCACTTAGTATTATTTAGCAGAAAAAGCAACAAGGATTACACAGATGCGAACTTGGAGAAGACGTTTTATTGTAGCGGAAGTAAAACTGCGTGGCATCTTTTAAAGTGAAATTAAAAGTTCTATTTTTGTAGCTTTCGGGCGCGAAATCGAAAAAAGCTGTTAGCAGCGTTTTCAGCTTTGAAAGAGCTTTGCAATTCTCTTAATTATTAATGGAAGGGCTTTAAATTATGGTAGAGGAACCTGAAAATGAATGCGAACGCGATTCTTTGGAATCTGTAATGGATTTGACCTTAGGTTACGTCGTTAAGCTGAGCTGTTGTCGCTGCAGTGATAGTGATGTGACGTTGCAAATAACGAGCAGCTTGTTGAGTGTCGGTGATTTAATGGGGGTAAAGTAGCAATTTAATAGACGTGATTGCGTGGTAATTAAATATCCCGCTTTTCAACTCTTCAATTAATTCCTTGAGTCAGAGTTTAATGGAGACAAAATGGAATTTGGAAATAAGCAATGGCACCGAAAACGTCTCAACAAAGCTGTTTAGGGATGGATGGTTAGAATTTCCGGCATTCATTATAACTACATCAGTTTCAACTTACTGGTGATCGTGTCTTGAAAATTGTAAGAATGCTTTTCAGTACAGTTATTTAATAATGTACGCGTAGATCTCTGTCATAATGTATGCAATTATGGTTGAAATCAATAAAACGATTTTGTATAATTATTTTGCTGCTATTTAAGTTCGTTTATGATTTTTTTTTTTCTAATGTTGTTTAGTTTCTTCATGTTATTAGACGTTTTCAATGAAATTTATTTTCATTCTAAATTATTATGATGGATGCATGAAAGATAGCAATAAATAAAATGAAAAACATAGATAATTAAGTTATTCTAAACGTAAAACTATGCATCATTGAAGATTGTACAAATGGATGAACTGTACCTATTGGATATTGATGACTGCATGAATGCGTTTAGCTGATACTTGTACTGATTTACACTTATGATTATATGAATATTACAAGGTTATACAATAAATGAATTTGCACGTATGACTGTTGCTTGTGCTGAATTGTGATAATTTCTCATAAATGCAATCAATCTTAACTTATTTAGATGGAATATTGAATGAAATAAAACAATAAATATAAAAAATAAAAATTATATTTCATTAATTTATTTGAATATCTAGAAGTACGTATCTTTGATACTGATGATTACATTAGTAAGAATGGATAAATTGACAACTTGTATCGACAGATACTGATGATTTTCCATTACAAAATATATAAATTGAAATTGAAATACTTTTTATGTCTGCTACAGAATCGTGTATCAAATACAAAAGTATAATTTTTTCCATCATAATAGTGGAAAAGTGTTACCAAATGGTAGAAAATATATATTAATACAAAATACGAAAAGCGGGATATTTTTTTTTATAAAAATATTAAAATAAAAGTGTTTGGGATTTATCCTCCTCCGAAATTCTGCGTCAAAAATGTAGTAGTACAAATTCTAAATTCTAATTCTTCTTGTTATATTCTGAAGATAATACAACAAGAAATGCTTAATGACTTGATTAAGTAAACATAACCAATAGTTAATTATCTTGGGCTTTAATTAAGGCGCCTCACATTACAAAAAAACAAGTGTCTCGCCCGATACAAAAACCTTGTCTCCGCTGCATTTAAATTCTCCATTATTCGCTTTTAAGAGAAATTACTTTTGCTGGTAATAGCCACCGACTAAGCCCTGGAGGATTCCAAATTGTCCTCACAAAACAATGCGCGGGGTGTCGCCACCAGGACACTTTGTGTTGTTCCCTTTGAAAGAGAAAGGTCCATTAAAAGGACGTTGTAGTACACTCTTAAGGCAATCCATTACGCCTGTAGAATGGCAGACACCAAAAATCTAAAAATTGTTTCTAATGCGAAGAGCTCTCAAGTGAAGTTTTACACCCGTCGGCATTAACAGCACTTAGTATTATTTAGCAGAAAAAGGACCAATGATTATACAGAGATGAAGACGTTTTATTGTAGCGAAAGTAAAACCGCGTGGCATCTTTTAAAGTGAAATTAAAAGTTCTATTTTTGTGGCTTTCGGGCACGAAATCGAAAAGCTGTTAGCTTCAGCGTTTTCGGCTTTGAAAGAGCTTTGCAATTCTCTTAATTATTAATGGAAGGGCTTTAAATTATGGTAGAGGGAACCTGGAAATGAATGCTAACGCGATTCTTTGCAATCTGTAATGGATTTGACCTCAGGTTACGTCGTTAAGCTGAGCTGTTGTCGCTGCAGTGATAGTGATGTGACGTGCGAATAACGGGCAGCTTGTTGAGTGTCGGTGATTTAATGGGGGTAAAGTAGCAATTTAATAGACGTGATTGTGCGGTAATTAAATATCCCGCTTTTCAACTCTGCAATTAATTCCTCGAATCAGAGTTTAATGGAGACAAAATGGAATCTGGAAACATGCAATGGCACTGAAAGCGTCTCAACAAAGCTGTTTAGAGGATATATGGTTAGGATTTCCGGAATTCATTATAATTACATCAGTTTCAAGTTACTGGTGTTCGTGTCTTGAAAATTGTAAGAACGCTTTTCAGGGCAGTTGTTTAAAAATGAAAGTGTATGCAATTAAAGCAAATTTTGGTGGAAATCAATCAATGAAAAGATTTTTATGATTATTTTATTATCTCTTTTTACATTGCTATCATATTTGATTTTTCTATGATATTATTTAGTTTCTTCGTGTTAGAATACTTTTCATTGAAATTTATTTTCATTCTAAATTATTATGATGAATGGATGAAAGATAACAATAAATAAAATGAAAAATATATATTATTACGTTATTCTAAACTTAAAAGTATGCATCATTGAAGATTATATTATCATGAATGGATGAACTGACTTCTTGTGCCGTCTGATACTGATTACTGAATTAGTATGTATGGCTAATATTGTACTTGTACTGCATTAATATGTCCCTGTACTGAAGTAATAGGTATAGCTAATAATTGTACTGAATTAAAGTGATAAGTTATACATAGTCTGCAATTAATAGAAACTTGTGTAGATGGAATAATGGATGAAAGACAACGCAATATCTGATATCAAGATAACGGCAATATCTGATTAAATTATTTTAATACCTAAAAGTATATATAATTGATGTTGGTACTGACATTGATGATTACATTAAAAAAATAGATGAATTGACTACTTTTACCGACTGATAGTGATGGTTGTATATGGCTGATACTTATACTGAATTATACTGGTTGTATGAATATTACAAGCTTATACTGAAGAAGGAATTAGTATGTATGGCTGGCACTCGTACTGAGTTGTGGTAATTACTCAAACATAGTCATACATTGAATAAATTAGTATTTATGGCTGATACTCGTACTGATTTATTAATTGAAGGGCTTTAAATTATGACACGCGAGAATGGAATGAATGCGAACGCGATTCTTTGGAATCTGTAATGGTTTTGACCTCAGGTTACGTCGTTAAGCTGAGCTGTTGTCGCTGCAGTGATAGTGATGTGACGTGCAAATAATGAGAAGCTTGTTGAGTGTCGGTGATTTAATGGGAGTAAAGTAGCAATTTAATAGACGTGATTGTGTGGTAATTAAATATCCCGCTTTTCAACTCTACAATTAATTCCTTGAGTCAGAGTTTTAATGGAGACAAAATGGAATCTGGAAATAAGCAATAGCGTCTCAACAAAGCTGTTTAAAGGATGGATAGTTAGAATTTCCGGCATTTCCTACATCAGTTTCAACTTACTGGTGATCGTGTCTTTAAAATTGTAAGAAAGCTTTTTGTACAGTTATTTAATAACGTAGGCATAGATCTCGGTCGTATAGTATGCAATTATTGTTGAAATCTATAAAAGAATTTGTAGGATTATTTTGTTGCTTTTTTACATTGACATCATTTATGATTCTTCTATGATATTATTTAGTTTCTTCATGTTAGAAAACGTTTTCAATGAAATTTATTTTCATTCTAAATTATTATGATGAATGAATGAAAGATAACAATAAATAAAACGAAAAATATATATGATTACGTTATTCTAAACGTAAAGTTTATGTATCTTTGATGATTGCAATATAATTATTATGAATAGATGAACTGGCTTCTTGTACCAACTGATACTGATTACTGTATTAGTATATATGGTTGATACTTCTACTGAACTAATATGTACTTGTACTAAATAGTATTTATTTGTACTGAAGTAGTAGGTATCGCTAATGCTTGTACTGAATTAAAGTGATAAGCCATAAATAGTCTGCAATCAATAGAAACTTATGTAGATGGAATATTGGATGAAAGACACCATAGATATTTAAGGTTTATTTATAATTAAATTACTTTAATAACTACAACTATGTATTATAGATCTCGGTCATAATGTATGCAATTATTGTTGAAATCAATAAAAAAAGATTTTGTATAAATTATTTTGTTGCCTTTTTTAAATTGCTATCATTCGATTCTTTTATGATATTGTTTAGTTTCATCATATTAGAATACGTTTTCAATGAAATTTATTTTCATTTTAAGTTATTATGATGAATGGATGAAAGATAACAATAAATAAAATGAAAAATATACAAAATTAAATTATTCTAAATGTAAAAGTATGCATCAGTGATGATTGAATTAGTACCAATGGATAAACTGTACCGACAGATACTGATGACTGCATGAATGCGTTTAGCTGATACTTGTACTGATTTACACTTATGATTATGTGTATAGTACCTGGTTATACTAATGAATGTATGAGCATGTATGACAGTTACTTGTACTGAATTGTGATAATTACTCATAAATAGTCCTGCATTCAATCGAAACTTATTTAGATGGAATATTGAATGAAATAAAACAATAAATATAAAAATAAAAATTATATTTCATTAAATTATTTGAATATCTAGAAGTAGTATCTTTGATACTGTTGATTACATTAGTAAGAATGGATGAATTAAACTACTTGTACCGACAGATACTGATGATTTTCAATTACGAAATCTCCATTGAAATCGAAATACTTTTTATGTCTGCTACAGAACCATGTATCACATACAAAAGTATCATTTTCTCCATCATAATAGCGGAAAAGTGTTATCAAATGGGAGAAAAAATATATTAACAATATCAAATACGAAAAGCGGGATCTTTTTTTATAAAAGTATTAAAATAAAAAATAAATATGTGTTTCGGATGTTTGTGTTGGATTTATCCTCCTCTAAATTCTACATTTGTCAAAAACACAAGTTCTAACTTCTAATTCTTCTTGTTATATTCTGAAGATAATATAACAAGAAATGCTAAATGACTTGATTACATAAACATAACCAAAAGTTAATTATCTTGGTCTTTAATTAAGGCGCCTCACATTACAGTACAAAACACCGGTGTCGCCGACACAAAAACCTTGTCTCAGCTGCATTTAAACTTCTCCATTATTCGCTTTTAAGAGAAAATACTTTTGTTGGTAATAGCCACAGACTAATACCTGGAGGATTCGAAATTGTCCTCACAAAACAATGCGCTGTCGCCACCAGGACACTTTGTGTTGTTCCCTTTGAAAGAGAAACCTCCATTAAAAAGGACGTTGTAGCAATCATTACGCCAACAGAATGGCAGACACCAAAAATCTAAAAATTGTTTGTAATGCGAAGTGCTTTCAAATGAAGTTTTACACCCGTCGGCATTAACAGTACTTAGTATTATTTAGCAGAAAAAGCAACAAGGATTACACAGAGATGCGAACTTGTAGAAGACGTTTTATTGTAGCGGAAGTAAAACCACGTGGCATCTTTTAAAGTGAAATTAAAAGTTCCATTTTTGTGGCTTTCGGGCGCGAAATCTAAAAATGCTGTTAGCAACGTTTTCAGCTTTCAAAAAGAGCTTGCAATTCTCTTAATTATTAATAGAAGGGCTTTAAATTATGCTAGAGGGGAACCTGGAAATTAATGCGAACGCGATTCTTTGGAATCTGTAATGGATTTGACCTCAGGTTACTTCGTTAAGGTGAGCTGTTGTCGCTGCAGTGATAGTGATGTGACGTGCAAATAACGAGCAGCTTGTTGACTGTCGGTGATTTAATGGGGGTAAAGTAGCAATTTAATAGACGTGATTGTGTCGGTATTTAAATATCGCCGCTTTTCAACCCTGCAATTAATTCCTTGAGTCAGAGTTTAATGTAGGCAAAATGGAATCTGGAAATAAGCAATGGCACCGGAAGTGTCTCAACAAAGCTGTTTAGAGGATGGATCGTTAGAATTCCCGGCATTCATTATAACTACATCAGTTTCAACTTAGTGGTGATTGTGTCATGAAAATTGTATGAAAGCCTTTCAGTACAGTTATTTAATAATGAAACTGTAGATCTATGTCATAATGAATGCAATTATTGTTAAAATGATTAAAAAAAGATTTTGTATAATTATATTGTTGCTTTTTTTTACATTGATATCATACATGATTCTTCTATGATATTTCGTTTCTTCATGTTAGAACACGTTTACAATGAAATTTATATTTATTCTAAAATATTATGATGAATAGATGAAAGATAACAATAAATAAAATGAAAAATGTATAGAATTATATTATTCTAAATGTAAAAGTATGCGTCATTGATGATTGCATTAGTACGAATGGAGGAACGGTACCGACTGATACTCTTGTCTGCATGAATGCATTTAGCTGATACTTGTACTGATTTACACTTATGATAATGTGTATAGTACCAGGTTATACTAATATAGGGATTAGCATGTAGGACAGTTACTTGTACTGAATTGTGATAATTACTCATAAATAGTCATGCATTCAATCGAAACTTATTTAGATTGAATATTAAATGAAATAAAACAATAAATATAAAAATAAAAATTATATTTCATTAAATTATTTGAATATCTAGAAGTACGTATCTTTGATACAAATGATTACATTAGTAAGAATGGATGAATTGACTACTTGTACTGACAGATACTGATGATTTTCAATTAAGAAATCTGAAATTGAAACAATTTTTATGTCTGATACAGAATCATGTATCAAGTACAAAAGTATGATTTTTGCCATTATAATAGCGGAAAACTATTACAAATAGTAGAAAAAAGTGCATTAACATCAAATACGAAAAGCGGGTTGTTTTTTATAAAAAAATATTACAATGAAAATGTTTCGCTTTTGTCCTCCTCCCTAAATTCTACATGTGTCAAAAACGCAAATTTAAACTTCTAATCCTTGTTATATTCTGAAGATAATATAACAAGAAATGCTTAATGACTTGATTAAGTAAACACAACCAATAGTTAATTATCTTGGGCTTTAATTAAGGCGCCTCACATTATGGAACAAAACACCAGTGTCGTCCGACACAAAAACCTTGTCTCCGCTGCATTTAAAATCTCCATTATTCGCTTTTTAAGAGAAATTACTTTGGTTGGTAATAGCCACCGACTAAGCCCTGGAGGATTCGAAATTGTCCTCAAGAAACAATGCGCCACCAGGACACTTTGTGTTGTTTCCTTTAAAAGAAAAGCTCCATTAAAGGACGTTGTAGCACACTCTTAAGGCAATCCATTAAGCCAAACAGATTGGCAGACACAAAAATCTAAAAATTGTTTGTAATGCGAAGGGCTTTCAAGTGAAGATTGGCACCCGCCGGCATTAGCAGCACTTAGTATTATTTAGCAGAAAAAGCAACGAGGATTATAGAGATGCGAACGTGGAGAAAACGTTTGATTGTAGCGGAAGTAAAACCGCGTGGTATCTTTTTAAAGTGAAATTAAAAGATCTATTTTTGTGGCTTTCGGGCGCGAAATCGAAAAAAGCTGTTAGCAACGTTTTCAGCTTTGAAAGAGCTATTAATGGAAGGGCTTTAAATTATGGTAGAGGGAACCTGAAAAATATTAAATTCAAAGATAACAATAAATAAAATTAAAAATATATATAATTAAGTTATTCTAAACATATACGTATCTTTGATGATTGTATTAGTAGGAATGGATGAACTGATTTATTGTACCGATACTGATTACGGAATTAGTATGTATGGCTAATATTGACTGAATTAATATGCATGGCTGATACTTGTACTGAATTAATATGCATGGCTGATACTTGTACTAAAACTAGTATATACGTGTTCTGAAGTAGCTCAAATATCGCTAATGCTTGTACTGAATTAAAGTGATTAGCCATACATGTCTGCAATCAATAGAAACTTATGTAGATGGAGAAATGGATGGAAGACAACACAGATATAAAGATAAATCTATATCGATTAAATTATTTTAATATCTACAAATATCTATTATTGATAGTGGTACTGATGTTGATGATTAGTATAAATGTATTAGTATGAATAGTACAAACGTATGTGTCAAA
>BPLR01001204.1:0-12293 GCA_021605095.1 Caerostris extrusa | reverse complement strand
CCTTTATCATTATTTTTTTCTTATTGCACCATTTCTAAACACGGCATTTGGGCGTAACAATGCGCCATAGCAATGTACTATATCTACAAACGTTCCAGCCTTAGGGCCATACTGTTTACTCCAGTAGTACGAAGGGCCAAAACCATTTAATTGTTTTGTCATTATCGCTGCATTTTCTGCAATTTGCTCGTTTTTTTTTTTTAATTTTTTTTTTTTTTTTTTAGTACTACTACTTCTTTGCGTGAGAAAACCTTCTCCAAAATGAAGTACACAAAGAATGTTTACAGATCTAAGTTAACCGATGGGCATCTTAAATCTCTTTCAATAATTGGTTCAAGTAAATTGATCCACTATTGTCAGTGAAAATCACAATTACATAAATCTGATTAGTATTTTTTTTCAAGTGGATGCCCTGCTGTTTCATTCGCGTTAATTTAGCTTTTCCGTTCCTGAGGGATTTTCAGAATAAAAATCATATGTTTGTTTCAGGATATATCAAAACATCGATATGCATACATACATATGCGATACCCCAACATAATTACCGAGGGTAACCGCGGATGTTCATTAGTTTATAATGTTAGTGGAATTCATTTCAATTATTTGTTAGTTGTTATGCTTAAATTAAATTTTCTGCGTATTATATTTGTCATTAAGCTTTACCTAGCAAATCAATAAAAAACAGAGTTATTATTATTATGTATTTTTTTTTTTATCCAACTTATTACAGCAACAATAAGCTATTCGCTGTCGCGGGCCGGATGGATAACACTAGCGGGGTGGATTTGTCCCGCAGGCAGGAGTTTGGAGAACCCTATACTGCGGAATAGATTAGAAGTCACCCTGTGGTATACTCCGAGCAAAGCTAAACCTGCTAATTATCTGCCATTAAAATTCTAATAGTAATCATTAATAGACTAGCGTTTGCATCAGTATATTTCATTTGTGTAGATTTATTTGCATTTTGACATTATTTTTAATATTGCAGCGGTGCTAGACATGGCTTTTTGCGCTTAACAAGGTTGGAACGGTTTATATGTCATCCTAGATGCTGTCTGAGTAAAACAAAAATCTGCTAATTACCTGACATTAAAAGTCTAATGTTAATGATTAATAGACTAGAGTTTGTATCAGTATATTTTATTTGTGTAGATTTATTAGCTTGTCTTAAATGCACTTTAGTATTTTTTTAATATTGCAGCTTTTTTTCCAAACAAGGATTTTATGCCTAAAACTACACCTAAATATCTAATTATATTTGGGGTAATATTAGCAGAAATTAATTAGAGATATATAGCTTACTACTTTTTATGGAATACCTAAAAAATAAATTGCATTTAGAAATATTCATATGTGCATCTGTTCCATGATTAAAGGAACATAATTTGCATAATTTGATTATTTCCATGCATCTATTAAACAATACTAATTAGTTCGAATGTCATCGCATCACACAATCATTTAATCAATTTAATTTGTTATTTTTAATATCTTATTATGTTTCATCTATTACAGCTTCTGAGAAAAAATTATGACAGAACTTATTATGACAGGAAGCTAATTAGAAGATAATTTCCTATATGTGATTTATTGAAAAAAAATACGTATCTGTTTGACTGTCATGCAAACTTGAATGCCAATTAGCAAAAAGTGTTGTTCAAACTTGCATGACGAACACAACTTGATTTTTTTAATCAAGGTAATTCCTCTGACACGTATTTCAAAATCCAAACTTCGATATTGATTAAAACTTAAATATCTCTGCTTTTTTCGAAGATCTGATTTTTCCAATTATAAATATTATTGGAAAAACCAAACTTCGAATTTATCACTTTATCACTTTGCAAGGAATTTAGTATATCGTCTATGTAGGGCTTGCGAGGAAACCGTAGTGCAAAAAAATTCAATTTGAAATAAGTTGTAATGCTCAACCAGCTATTGTGACTAATCCACAATATCCTGCAGTGCGGGACGGATATCCCATGAGTGATCTACTCATGGATGAAGGGAAAGGGGGCAGCTTCTGTTGCGATGGAGCACCGTAGGTAGAAGTCTGACCTACGGAGGGACCTAAGGGACATACGGCTTAAAGTTGATTCGAACCACTACAAGCATCCATAGCAACGCCGAAACTCGAACCCGAAACCTGTGGTACCGAGCGTCAAAGCACTAGCCACTCGATCATTCAGGCCGTCAAACAACTATTCATTGGTAAGTAAACGTTCCCTTCTAAGACGAAATGGAGGATTCAATTAATTATTATAGGTGCTAGTCAGACGTACGCGGTTCAAAGCATTTTTGAAAGAGAAAAGATTCATCAATATAAAATTTTTCATGTATTTTTTTCCTTTAATGTAATGTAATTTAAAATATTAACTGCAAAAATTGAAATTATTTTTATGGTATTTTAAAACTTCTCCAATTTTACCTTTCACCCCTATGCGAAGCAAAGCTTTTTGAAAGTGAAAAGTTTCATTGTTATAATGAAATATTTTATGTAATATTTTTCTTTTAATAAAATGTAATTTAAAATATTAACTGCAAAAATTGCACTTATTTTTATGGTAATTTAAACTTCTCCAAAATTACATTTCTCTCCTTTTATACTGTGGTATTTGAGAGCTTGTAATTTTCCACCCTATAGTAGGTCGGCCCGTCACTCAGTAACTTCTAATGAAAGAAAGCATATTTGTCAAAATAACTTTTAGTGTTATTGTATTACAGATTCCATGGGGAATTTCGATACTGAAGTATTAAGTTGAATAGTTGGGTTGGATATTTCATTTAACCAATAAACAAGCCATATAAAAAAAATTAAAGTCAATTCCTACTTTTTTTCACTATATTGCAGAAAGTCCTTTATAAATAATTTTCATTCATATTTTTAAGTTTATCTGCCGCCTTCTATTGGTAGATACATGCTACTTAAATCTTAAAAAAACTAAAATTAATTAATTAACTTTAATTACTGAATTAATTTGAAAAAAAACTGTATTAACATCCATTGTCATCCCTATACTTACTACAAGTTCAAAAAAATTTTATTTGAACTCAGTGGATGAATAAAAAATTTTATTTACTATTGAAAATTTGAACCAGATATATATATAGGGAGAGTGTGAGCTAATAGAAGGAATTGAGTTAGGGATTATGTGTTATGTCAGTGAAAATATCTATACATAAGGGAATTAGGGACATGTTTAGGTATATCAACACCATAAATACTGGAGGAAAGATTATTTATTACAAGTGAAAAGATTATAAGAAATAAGGTAACATACGCGCTGTTCTATCCCTATACTTATTTTCATTTCTTATGGATTATATGGGAATTTGCAATACTGAAGTATCAAGCTGTATAGTTGGATTGGATATTTCTATTAACCAGTAAATTAGGACTAAGTGTTATGCCATTAAAAACAATATCAATACATAGGAATTTGCGACATGTTTAGTTATATCAACACCATAAATACGGGAGGAAAGATTATTTATTACAAGTGAAAAGTTTATAAGAAATAAGGTAACATACGCGTTGTTCTATCCCTATACTTATTTTCATTTCTTATGGATTATATGGGAATTTGCAATACTAAAGTATCAAGCTGTATAGTTGGATTGGATATTTCTGTTAACCAGTAAATTAGGACTAAGTGTTATGCCATTAAAAAACAATATCAATACATAGGAATTTGCGACATGTTTAGTTATATCAACATCATAAATACGGGAGGAAAGATTATTTATTACAAGTGAAAAGTTTATAAGAAATAAGGTAACATACGCGCTGTTCTATCCCTATACTTATTTTCATTTCTTATGGATTATATGGGAATTTGCAATACTGAAGTATCAAGCTGTATAGTTGGATTGGATATTTCTATTAACCAGTAAATGACTAAGTGTTATGCCATTAAAAACAATATCAATACATAGGAATTTGCGACATGTTTAGTTATATCAACACCATAAATACGGGAGGAAAGATTATTTATTACAAGTGAAAATACGCTTATAAGAAATAAGGTAACATACGCGCTGTTCTATCCCTATACTTATTTTCATTTCTTATGGATTATATGGGAATTTGCAATACTGAAGTATCAAGCTGTATAGTTGGATTGGATATTTCTATTAACCAGTAAATTAGGACTAAGTGTTATGCCATTAAAAACAATATCAATACATAGGAATTTGCGACATGTTTAGTTATATCAACACCATAAATACGGGAGGAAAGATTATTTATTACAAGTGAAAAGTTTATAAGAAATAAGGTAACATACGCGCTGTTCTATCCCTATACTTATTTTCATTTCTTATGGATTATATGGGAATTTGCAATACTAAAGTATCAAGCTGTATAGTTGGATTGGATATTTCTGTTAACCAGTAAATGACTAAGTGTTATGCCATTAAAAACAATATCAATACATAGGAATTTGCGACATGTTTAGTTATATCAACACCATAAATACGGGAGGAAAGATTATTTATTACAAGTGAAAAGTTTATAAGAAATAAGGTAACATACGCGTTGTTCTATCCCTGTACTTATTTTCATTTCTTATGGATTATATGGGAATTTGCAATACTAAAGTATCAAGCTGTATAGTTGGATTGGATATTTCTATTAACCAGTAAATTAGACTAAGTGTTATGCCATTAAAAACAATATCAATACATAGGAATTTGCGACATGTTTAGTTATATCAACACCATAAATACGGGAGGAAAGATTATTTATTACAAGTGAAAAGTTTATAAGAAATAAGGTAACATACGCGCTGTTCTATCCCTATACTTATTTTCATTTCTTATGGATTATATGGGAATTTGCAATACTAAAGTATCAAGCTGTATAGTTGGATTGGATATTTCTATTAACCAGTAAATTAGACTAAGTGTTATGCCATTAAAAACAATATCAATACATAGGAATTTTCGACATGTTTAGTTATATCAACACCATAAATACGGGAGGAAAGATTATTTATTACAAGTGAAAAGTTTATAAGAAATAAGGTAACATACGCGCTGTTCTATCTCTATACTTATTTTCATTTCTTATGGATTATATGGGAATTTGCAATACTGAAGTATCAAGCTGTATAGTTGGATTGGATATTTCTATTAACCAGTAAATTAGGACTAAGTGTTATGCCATTAAAAAACAATATCAATACATAGGAATTTGCGACATGTTTAGTTATATCAACATCATAAATACTGGATGAAAGATTATTTATTATGTGTAAAAAAAATTTATAAAAATAAGGTAACATACGCGCTGTTCTATCCAAGTACTTCTTCTCATCCCTTGTGGATTCTATGGTAATTTCAATGCCGAAGTAACAAGCTTTACAGATGGGTTGGATATATCTTTTAACCATTTGTCGATTTCCTTTAGATCAGCTCTCAAAACCTGAAAAAAAAAGAATTTTAAGTAAGGATATCAGAAAAATTACATTCATTTTGAATATTCCAATAATACGACTTTTTTTCCTTGTCATATTCCCGCATTTTTTCCGCACTTCGTTTATACTACATCTCTGGATAAGATTTCGTCTTCTATTGCAGCAAATGTTGGTGGTTGTACCTTCAAAACTATCAAAGGCATATGCGATATAACTCATTAAAAATCATAATTGATTGGTAAGTTTTTGGAAGATATTTACTATTGGACTTGAAAATCATAAATATACACGGTTCAGACACATTGATGTGACCACCACCTGCTTTCGACGCCAACCGGAAATAACCAATCACAAAAGGCAGTACATTGCATTGGAATGTATATAAAAAATTCCACTTAAATACCAATTAAATACCACATTTCATAAAGCCAGAATATTTTCTTTCTAATGCAGCTGGCAGACACAGACAGCTCGGTTTTGGATGCCTTAAGGCAAGCGCTGCACAGACGTTACCCACATAAACATGACCCAGGGGGCGCGTGTAACTTGAAAATAAGCCACGGACGCGGAGTAACAATCTACGATCCTATTAGACCGGGACCTACGGTTTAAAGTGGATTCCGAACCACTACACACATCCATGGCACCGCCGGATTCGAACCCGAAACCTCTGGTACCGAGCGCCAGACAAACAAATTAATATATTAATTTAAATGAATTTTCAAAATAGTAAAAATGAATTTATTTATACAATTGATATATTAATAAATAATATAGGGGCCTGATGGCCGAGTGGCTAGTGCTCTGGCGCTCAAGACCACACGTATCGGGTACGAATCCCGGCGGTGCCATGGGTGTTTGTAGTGGTTCGGAATACACTTTAAACCGTAGGTCCCGGTCCCTAATAGGATCGAAGAAGAGCGCTGCGGGGTAATTGTTACTCCGTGTCCGGGGCTTATCTTCAAGTTACACGCGCCCCCTGAGTAGTGCAAAGTGAGTAACGTCGGTGCAGCCCTTCTTGCATAAAAGATCACGGTCTACTTGCCAGCTGCATTAGAAAAGAAAATATATTAATAAATATATCCGAAAGAGAATGTGTAGGCAGAAAACACTCTTCTGTTGGGCTGTAAAATGTAAGGCGGTTAATCTATTAGATGCCAACATTGGGAATGTTTACAGTATAGCATGATTCTCCATGGTGTCCTGGGTACATTTCAAACAGCTATTCTAGTTGGCTAGGATTTTTAACGAAACTGCCAGAACAAAACATAATGTTTATTAAAGATATGATAAGAGAGGCTGACTTGTGACTAAGTGGTAATGTGTGCCACTGGTGAGCATTAGGGAGGAGGTTCAATCCGATGACGGCTTTGTGCAGACACCGTTTCAAAGAGACTCTATGGTGTTTGTGATATTCAGCATCTTGCTTCTTTAATCGGACAACCTGGTGGGAGTTTCCCAAGTTTTCCGTAATATACGCAAATGCAAGTAGCTCCCCCTAAAAATTCTTTTGGAAGACACTGCCACCCTTCTAAGGCGTCACGTAACTAAATCAGACTTCTACCTACAGGTGATCCCTCACAACAGAAGCTGCCCCTTTCCCTCCATCCTTGAGTAGATTACTCATAGGATGTCCGTCCCAATGCAGTACACTAAGGTTTAGATGCAACTTCAAGAGAAGAAGGTTTTTTTTTTTTCTTAAGGTAAGGTACAAAAATGGGCCCCTAATAGCCTAGTGACTAGCTGTCTGGAGCTCGGTGACACGGGTTTCGGATTCGAAACTTGGCGTTGCCATGGATAGTGGTTTGGAATCTGCTTTGAACAGTAGATCTCGTCTCTATTACGTAGATCTATTCTATATGATTGTAGGGGCTTAGAACTCACAACCCTATTTCGTAAAAAAAAGAAAAACTTCTTCTGTCTCAAAATCTGCTCATATCCAGACGGTAATAGACCGCCATAGGGCTGTTGTGCCAATGAAAAAAGGCACAAAAATGAAAATTTTGAGAATCAGCGATCTAGAGGATAAATGCCCTCCAAGATAAATGTCTCTGATCTAGATGTAATTTATCAGTTTTAACCTATATTTTTATTCATTCCGCTAAAACATTCAAACATACTTCATCAAAAAAATACGAGGGTAAGGTGAAAGTTTCTCGGCCTGACATAGAGATGGCTCTCCAATCAGCGAAAATTTATGTCTCCTGCCTGGATGCCCGTGTCATTAGTTCGTATGGCAAGTTTCAACTTGTTCTCTCAATTAGTTTGTTTACACGAATTTTTGCATTAGACGTGTTCAGTGTTTTTCGTTAAAATGGATCAACTTTTATATCGTGCGGTCATAAAATTCTTCGTTTTGGTTAATTAACCCCTAAGGAAATTCATCCAAAGTTGACAAAAGTTTACGGGACTCTGCTCCTTCCATGTCAACCGTTAAAACTGGGCAGCTGAATTTAAATGTGGTCGCACATCCCTCGAATATGACAGACTTAAAAGACACCCAAAACAACCACACCGGAAACCATCAAAAGTGCTTGATATTCGCGTGGGATGATAGGTGAGAGTGAGATAGCGTTACAGGGATATCGGAAGAGAGGGTGCGAAACATCTTACACGAAAAAATTAGAGATGCGAAAGCTCTGCGCAAGATGGTGCCACTTTGCTGAATGCCAATGAAAAGCAAATGCACAAACGATTTTTCACAGCAATCTTTAGACCAATTCAATAGAGATCCAACCGATTTTGTGAGCGGTTTGTCACCATGGATGAGACATGGGTGCACCACTGCACGCCTGAAACAAAACAGCAGTCCAAGCAATGGATGGAAGCCGGTGGTTCAACGCCAAAGAAAGTGAAGTCGATCGCATCTGCGAAAATTCCATGGCCAACGTGTTTTGAGAGGCGAAAGGGATCCTGTTAGTTGATTACCTTGCAAGAGGCAAAACAATTACAGGCGAATATTACTCCAACCTTCTGACCAGATGGATGCCAAAATTTGCGAGAAGAGGCCTGGATTGCAGAAGAAAAAGGACTTTCACCAAGGACAATGCACCTGTGGACAAGGGTGCGTTGGCGATGGAAAAACTGCGGGATTTGGGGTACGATTTGATCGGCCATTTAAAGGTAATTCTCCTGATTTGACCCTCGGACTTTCATTTGTTCCCAAACTTGAAAAATTTTTCTGGAAAGCGCTTCGCATCCCATGAAGAAGTTGAGGGGCCGTAGATGAATATTTTCACAACCTTCCAGACTCTCATGTTCCGGGAAGGAATACTGATGTTGGAGAAACGTTGCACCAAGTGTGTTGAAGTCAAAGGAGATTATGTTGAAAAATGAAATCATTTTTTAACTGAAAGTCGCAGTCTTTTTCATTGTCAAGTCAAGCAGAGAACTTTTCACCTTACCCTCATAGAATAAACTAATAAAGTATAGTTTGAAAAACTAAAAAACACGCTTTAGAGTTAATCAAGATAAAAAGTAAAAAATAATTGTTAGCATAAGAATAAAATTACTGACGAAAATTAATGTCCCTGTTCTAAAAGCGTGGGGTGCTTTGTGTGAAATTTTAAACTAACTCTGATTTCGGAATTAAACTTTTGAAAAATTATAACGATTCATGTCGAGCACCCACGCGTTTAGAACAGTGACATTCATTTTCCTCGTCAGTCATTTTATTCTTATTTTTAACTTTTTTTACTTTTTAAGTTTGATTAACTCTAAAAGCGTGTTTTTTAAACTGTATATTTACACTAGTTTAATTGTGAGTAAAAGCAAAGGTTAAATGCGAATATGTCGAACTGCCAGCCAGGATTCGAATAGGGAATCTCCTGATCCGCAGTCAGGCGCGTTATCCGTTGTGCCACTGTTCCACGTAGGTTTGAATGTCTTAGGTACTTTCATTCTACATGGGTTAAATTGCTCTTCATAAGGTAAAATAAAATCACTCATCCTGGCGATCCTAATCATGATGAGATAATAAACGTATCAAAATATTTTAGCGTCGTCGGTCCTTGATAAGTCTACAACGTTTAAATTAAATCTGATCGCTTAAAGTAGGGCAAAAATCGAGCCCAAAGAGTCAGTTACAAACAAACAAACAAACATACAGGTGAAACTAATAAAAGCGTATTCAAAAAAAGACATCCATTCTTAATGAAAAATTAGGTATGGTGCTTTTATGAATCATGAATTTAGGGTTATTTACCTTCAATCTGCGTTTTTCTTCAATCGCCTGTCGCTCCCATATACTTTTGTTTGGTTCAGAAGAACTGAAAAAGTACCTTGGTTTATCTGGTTCAACACTTGCAAGATTGCCTTCAGCATCAATCTCCAGATTCAGTCTGGAAAACAGAGCAGGTTTTCCTGTGTTAAAGAAACTTAAATTTCTTTATAAATATTACTTATTTCACCAGCTTATTTCAGAGATAATCTTTGAATTAGTTGAATGGTTAATTAAAAATACATGACCATGATGAAATGATATAAAAAAAAAAAATTGAAAAATAATAATAAAATATTATTTTAATCGTTAATTGTTACTTAAATTCAATTTCGTTTCCATGTTTATATATATATATATATTTATATATATATATATTATATAATATATATTTGAATTATTATAATTTCTCCGTGATACGGTGTACCCAGTTTCTTATCCATTGATGGTATCCGTTATAGCCTCTGCTTTCGTAAACGGAATACTCTATTGTAAATGTAATAGCATACTTATGCGTATCACAGTTGGACTAATGGTAAAAGGCTTTTGGGTTTTTTTTTCCATACAATATGCAAATGCACTGACAGTTACTCCAGATGGAAAAGATCATCAATCATCTACCATTGTTGAAATACTGATATCCAACGTAAGTGGGAAACGAGATCCACCTCAATATAAGTGAATAAACTCCTATCACCAATAAAGAAAGAATAAATACTCCTGAAAGCAACTTGAATCCATCATCATGTATTGCTGGACTATACGAGGAAAATAAGGTCGACAATATGAGTGAATGGGAAAATAAAAATCAACGTGGGAAACCATCGCTGACAGATATATATAAATCATTTGACTAATAAAGAAAAGTATAAATACTCTTGAAAACAAACTGGCAACAATCCTCATGTATTGCTGGATTATATATATGGCGAATATGACGGAAAATAAGGTCTTCCATAGTATAAAAACAAATAAATCATTTGACTAAAAAGAAATGATACACAAGTACTGAGGATACTGAAACCATCTGATATTCGATACTTATTATTATCCACCCTACTTACATCTATTACTTATCATGGCAAATATGAGTGGAAAATAAGGTTGCCCGACATGCTCAAATATAATCATTTGACTAATATAAAAAGTATAAATACTTCGGAAAGTAACAGAGTAGTTCGATATATACAAATAAAATGATTTGACTAATAATAAAGGATAAATACTCCTGAAACTATCATCAGATATTTAAGGGACTTACCTGAACTTATACTGGAAATTAAGGCAATTATAACTAATAAAGGGGAAAAAGAAGGTCATATGGTAAATATGAGGAAAAAATAAAATCATTTGACTAATACAGAAAGGACAATTACTCTTGAAAAAATGAGCAACTATCATCTTGAATTAAGCTGGACTATACGTGTCAAATATAAATGGAAAATAAGGTTGTTGGATGAACACAAATAAAACCATTTGACTAATAAAGAAAAGATAAACACTCCTGAAAGCAATGAGCAAAACATCATCATGTATTGCTGGACTATATGTGATAAACATAAGTAAAAAATAAGGTCGATCATATATGCAAAATCATTTGATTTATGCAGAAAGGGCAATTACTCCTGAAAACAAAGAGCAACTATCATCATGTATTGCTGGAGACTAAACATGGCAATTATGTGAGTGGAAAATGTGGTCGACCAATGTAACACAAATAAAATCATTTGACTAATAAAGAAAAGATAATCACTGCTGAAAATAAGCCAAGTAACCATCATCATGTCTTAGTTGACTATAGGTGTCAAATATGAATAAAAATAAGGTCGATCGATGTATACAAAATTCATGACTAATAGAGAAATTATTTCAGAGAAACAAAGAGCAATCTTTGTATTGCTGGACTAAACATGGCAAATATGAGCGGAAAATAACATTGACAGATACGCACAAAAATCATTTTTTGACTTTATAAAGAAAGGACAATTACTCATGAAAGCAAAGAACAACTATCGTCATGTATTGCTGGACTATATGTGATAAGCATAAGTGGAAAAAAATAAGATCGATCATATATGCAAAATCATTTGATTTATGCAGAAAGGACAATTACTTGAAAACAAAGAGCAACTATCATCTTGAATTGCTCGTGACTCAAACATATTAAAATATGAGCGGAAAATAAGGTCGACCGATGAACACAAATAAAATCATTTGACTAATAAAGAAAAGATAAACACCTGAAAGCAGAATAGGCAACCATCATCATGTATTGTTGACTATATGATAAGCATAAGTGGAAAATAAGATCGATCATATATGCAAAATCATTTGATTTATGCAGAAAGGACAATAATTACTCTTGAAAACAAAGAGAATCATCATCTTGAATTGCCCGTGACTAAACATACAATATGAGCGGAAAAATAAGGTCGATCGACAGAACAATAAATAAAATCATTTGACTAATAAAGAAAGATAAACACTCCTGAAAGCAATAGGCAAACCATCATCACATTGCTGGACTATAAGTGATAAGCATAAGTGGAAAATAAGATCGATCATATATGCAAAACTCATTTGATTTATGCAGAAAGTAGTCAATACTCTTGAAAACAAAGAGCAACTATCTTGAATTGTTCGTGACTAAACATATT
>BPLR01001203.1:0-103784 GCA_021605095.1 Caerostris extrusa | reverse complement strand
GTTACGTATTGCTGTTCCTTAACTATTATAAATTCATATTTTCACCTCTGAGACGCGCACAAATCTCAGCGCCACTGCTAATGTGTTCACTTTTTTAAATAAAATAAATGTAGTCTGTAATTATTTTGAAATATTTTCACATTTTTATGAAAGGGTAAAATAGAAAATATGTTACAGGTTTAATTTTAATAAAAGAAAATTAAAATATTGAATAATATTTTATACAGTGTTTTTATTTTGTTGCAGACTAAAAGCTCAGGATTTTTGTCAATGACGTGTTAATTCCTCGATACAGAATCCTTATTCACTTAATTGTATCTCCATTATATTTAATGAAAATAACGTGTCCCATTTTAAAACTGTGCTAAATAGAGTAGGCGTGGTTGTTGCAAGATAATTCATTAAGATATAAAGCCTATTTGATCAACACATTATTTTGAACAAATATTTTTAGACATTGTTATAAAATTGAAAAAAAATATTTGAATCTTTAAGGACTTTTACACTTGGTTACTACAAACATCGAACCAAAACTAAAAAAAAAACCCATTAAATTTATGCAATATCACCAATTAATTTTTTTATATTATTTATTCTTGATTAGATAGTTTTCAAGAGTTTTTTTTTGTACTGCCAGAGGCCAAGTTATAGAGTGTTCGCGAGTCT
This sequence comes from Caerostris extrusa, assembly GCA_021605095.1. Classification (NCBI taxonomy): domain Eukaryota; kingdom Metazoa; phylum Arthropoda; class Arachnida; order Araneae; family Araneidae; genus Caerostris; species Caerostris extrusa. Next base: position 103,118 of record BPLR01001203.1, on the reverse strand, counting down.
TGTGGCATTCACTTGTTTCTTACAGTAATGAATACTTTATTTTGTTAAAATATTTCTAATATAGCAGTACTTTTGGACATGTGGTGTCATAGTTGCTGCATTATAACAAGTCAACACTTGGAACAATTTTTATACTTAAAAATATAAGCATATTTCAGTTTGTTAATGCTGTCACTTATTTAGTTTATAAATTCATAATTAAAGTAAAAATGTCTTCGTAAATCATCATCCCTGTCACGAATAAATTTTTTATGCTATTGTTTACAAATTTAAAAAAAAAATTGTTGTAATTGGCCTAATATAAATAAACACGACAGTGAAAAAATTTAAGAATAGTTGAATGTTCTTCAGCCTTTCAGCTGGAATAGGTTTCGTGATAATTGGCACATTACATATTCTTTACGACTAATTATGTGACAGGAATTAAAATTTATTAAATTTTTATTTCTATATTGAAATAAAAATAAATATTTTAATACTTTTCGTTACATACATAGAATATTTTAAAATAGGAATATTTAATTTGTGAAAAACAATATAAAACAGTTGTTCACTTTACTAACAAGTAATGACGATTTTTAACTCAACAAAAATTGTTGTGAAAGGAAATTTCTCGGTGAGATTCTAATAATAAGGGGTTACTTTTAAACGCATATGTTGAAGCTCATTTCATTTGATTTAATAATTTAAATTGTAGGATCATATTGGCGCAATGCAGATTTGACAGGAATTAAAACTAAAAATAAATCTTCACTTTGTTCCGCATATTTTTTAAATTATTAAAATAAGGTATAATAATAAATGTTTGAAAAAGTTTACTATAACAATTTAATTTATACAAAGTTTATTTTAAGAATACCAAACAGAAATTTTAAACCCAGTTAACTTTGTAAATACCTATAATAGTGATATTTAATAAAATATTTAAATTCATAAAATACATCGTAGAACGTTTTAAATGATAATTTTCACTTGCAGTTTATTTTTATGTTACACAGAACATAGTTCCATGTTTGAAAAGACTTATGCCTTTATTCCCAACGCCATCGATCACAGATGATCCGAAGAAATTAATTGTGTATTAAAATATTATTATTCATATTAAATATTTTGAAAACTTAAATTTTGTATCAAATAAAATGTATGTGATTTTCAAATATGAGAAATAATTAATTCAAAGTTCATAAATAATCGTATTATTTTGAACTATCTTTTAACGTTTTAGTTTTATCGGTGCATAATTATGACAATTAATCATATTTATCATCATTTAAGACTATTAATCATATTTACCATCATTTAATAATATTAATCATATTGATCAACATTTAAGACTACTAATCATATTTATATTAATTGTCACTGAAACATTGTGAATGTTTCACGAGATGCACTACATAATATTTATTTGCTTCGCGATATAATCGATAAATCAATAATCTTTCATTTTTATATTTTTAAAATAATCTGATTACTAGTATTCAAGCTTTTTTATGTAACATAGGATAAAACATTGATAATTAAACATTTCAAAACAATACCAAGAAATTTTATTTTGTCATTTAAATGCTATAAAACTGCCTGAAAGCAACAAACTGGGAGTAATAATATTTATGTATTCATGATATTGTTGAATACTTATAAATATGTATGTGTGTGCAATTCCGGCAATCAAGAATGGAGCCACGGAAGCACAAAGAGACGAAATTTAAAGATATTAATGAGTTAGCATGCAGCTCCGGGAAAACAAGGGGACAGAGAAGAGCAGTACGTCCAGATAAAACGAAAATTCAGGCATCTGAAAATCAATTCGAATTGCTTTAAAACAATTGTTAAATTATTTTGGTTAGTAGATTGCAAAGCGTGGAAAATGAACAAACTGGACTACACGAAAAGAAATGTTAATTTGTCGATTAACTGTAGTAAATGAAGAAGCGGTTATTATGATAAAATGTACTAAAAGAAGATTAATAGGGAATCCAATTAGTGCAATAATTTTCACAATTATTCAAGTTAGTGCAATAGCTGAATTTATTAATTGTGCGTTGGAAATCATTAAAAAAAAAAACTGGTGTTGTTATATATGTATGAAGTAAGGAAAACACAATTTTAAGTATAATAATTAAATTATTATCTAAATTAGCTATATCCTCTTTTTATTCTACATCTAAGTGGCATTGACAATGATTCTTCCCTATTTTGTTAAATTGGTTCTACAATTACAGTTATGGTTATATAAAACCATGTCTGTTATCTAAAGGTATATAATTATTCTTTAATTCAATATTTTAAAAGAAGCATTTACTGTGAAATTTTAATACCACCTACGAGGTAATGCTGTTTTTTTTAATACGTCTTTTTTATATTGTGTAGAGTGAATGATTCTCTAAATTTCACTCTTTTAGAGAAATTAATTTCAATATCTGTTAAAGTAGGGGGAAAGTAGAAAAATGTCTTCACAACAAGTTATTTTCAAGTTTCTTTTTAAAAAAAATTGTTTGGTGAGATATTAGAAAAGTTCAGTAAATCAAATAACACAGAATTTTTAAACGTATGGTTATTAACTGTAAAACCGTAACGTTTAAAAATTATTACGTACTGTTAATTGTTTTAACCTTATACTGTAAATAGTGTAGAAACTAATTGTATTGAAACTAATTGTAAAAACTGTAGAAGCTAACTGTAAAAACTGTAGAACCTAACTGTAAAAACTATAGAAACTAACTATATTAAAACTAACTGCAAAAACTGCAGAAACTAAAAGTATAGAAACAAACTGTAAAAAAACTATTGTATTGTCTTCCACTTTAAAATGAAAAAAATGAAATTGTTTTCGGCTTGAGAGTATTTTAAATAAAAGTTTATCATTTATAAACACGTTCCTAATTTTCGTTCATTTTTTTATTTCTTAGTTGAATAAATATTGTCATTAACTTTTTGTTGTGAATTATGTTTAAATTTTTTTTTGACATTTTAATTTATATACAAGTTATACAATTTTAAAAACGACATGCAACAGGTTACATAAAACCAGTATTTCCTCAAATCTATGGATGTACTAAAAATCCTAGGCATTACAGGGATATTAAATCATAATACCACTGATAAAACTTTGCAAAAAATTATGCAGAACGTGGAAGAGTAAAAAGAAATCGATATATTCATGCATCGTTAAATCAAGTTTTCTTTTTGAAACGGTCGCTGTGAATCAATTCGTAAGCAATTTTCTCTGCTAAATCTCCGCAGATTACGTTTCCAATTTTATGAAAATTCAGTACTTAATGGAAGTTACTTAGATATTATCAATGGAGTACCCTTTTTTCACGGCGTTTCTAGGTATTCTGCGAAAATCTACACTTTAATTAAAATCTAAACCTGAATTACAAATGTTGAAAGAAACTTTACAAAAGAAAAAATATTTGTTGGTCTATTTCTCTTCTTTTTATAAGAACTTACGGAATGTTGATTTTCGTTGTAGATAAATGATATACTAGTGAAGAAGTACGAATTTAATAATATTCAGGAATTTCAAACTCATATACTTAGTGTCTTTCAATACCCTTAAATAATAAAAAAGATTTATTTAAATTTTGCTGTATTTCAGTTAAAAGTTAAAAGAGCTATGGTACTTTTTTTTCCATAAGCTCATGATAATCATAAGCGTTTTTGCCATATCTGAGTTTTCTCTGTCTGGGACATGTTTGGCTTATTTACGTCTTCGGAATAATCTCCTGTAACATTTATATGTCAATTACAAAACTGTTTTCTGTCTTGAGACATGTTTGGAAATTTTTTGTAAGATAATATGCTATCTGACAGTATTATAGTTATGTGGCTATAGTATAGGTATGTGAAAATACTATGGGTGAGTGTTACAATATTATAGGCGCGTTCGTGAGATAATGGTGAATATTATATGTTCGAAACAATGATTAACTGGCTGATTGTGTATAACTAACTTTAGTTAAACTTATGCTTTTATATAAAGATATTGCGAGAATAATATAAATGGAGCGAAAGAAAATATGGTGGAAAATAATTTGTATTAAAAATGTTTTCAATGTCTAAAATACTGTTAAAATTAGAGTATTCAATATCGAAGAAGGCTGATGAACAGAAAAAATTGTTGTTTCCAATACCTATGGTAACTGTAACATATGTTTTAGAAAAAACAATTGATAAATATGAGGAAGATGTAAATATTATTTGAAATAATGTTTCTTAAAACTGAATCTATGAGATTCCTTTAAAACTATAGGTTTCATATATTTATGTACATATTTACACCAATAAGTCCTTTTAAGTGATCAGTGTTAATCTTCTAGTGACATATCTTCTAATTCTGTTTTCTACCTAAAAATAAATTTTTTTGCTATATTTTTTTTATATATATATATATATATATATATATATATATATATATATATATATATATATATTATACAACATTTTGCAATATCTTTTATCAATATGTAAATTATTATTTATACTATCATTTTTAAGTTTCATGCTCTTTAAATTCCCGGATCAATGAAAGGCTTTCACATGTAGGTAAAATAAAAAGATTATTAAGTTATTAGATATTTGAGAAATTATTGGTAAGTCATAAAACATTTATAAGCGACGAATATAAGCTTTTTACATGGCTTTTTTATGTTTCAAGACTTACCAATAATTTCTTAACTGTCTGATAACTTATTAATCTTGATTTAACCCACATGTAAAAGCCTTTTACTGATTAGGGAATATAAAGTGTCTATAATTTAAAAATGATAGTATAAACAATAATTAAGATATCGATAAAAGGTATCACATTTGGCATAGTGTTCACATATGAATAATTTTTAATCTTGATTTAACCCACATGTAAAAGCCTTTACTGATTAGGGAATATAAAGTGTCTATAATTTAAAAATGATAGTATAAATAATAATTAAGATATCGATAAAAAGGTATCACATTTGGCATAGTGTTCACATATGAATAATTTTTAATCTTGATTTAACCCATATGTAAAAAGCCTTTTACTGATTAGGGAATATAAAGTGTCTATAATTTAAAAATGATAGTATAAATAATAATTAAGATATCGATAAAAGGTATCACATTTGGCATAGTGTTCACATATGAATAATTTTTATTATCAAAAAGAATGCTCTTATAATTAGAAGCTGAAAACAGAAAAAAAAAAAAAGAAGAAATTTGGTTTTTGGTAAAAAGTAAATGCTTTACATTTCTAGAACTTTTGTTAGTTTTTTTGGTTACTTCAGACAAATTTAAAATAATCAAGTAACAGTTTTTTTTGTCTGTAACATAATAATTATTTACTACTACCAAAAGTTGTTTTAAACGAAGAAAAAAAATAAAAACAAAGTAAATAATGAGCGAAGTAAGGAAAGAACGTTGTTTTATACTAAAAACATTTAAGAATAACATTCCCTTCCCTAGTTCCTAGTTTTTATCTTTTCGTAAACCTTTTATTATTTTACAGCAAACAAAAGAACCAAAGAAAGTCATCTACAAACTTAATCGGTCTTTTAGAAAGACAATTCAAACAAAGTATTTTTCTCTTTCATCGAACAATGTTTTTTGTTTTATGGTTATAGTTTTATTTTACTTTATTTAGTTTTCTTTATTTGTAAAATCAAGTAAGCTGTTCTTTTAAAAGCTGTTATGCAAAAATATTTAAATTTCTGTCTTTTTTTAGTTGAATTTGTTACTTAAATTTATATTTGTAAATTGCAAATATAGTTTACATTTAATAGTTACCTTTAGTTACCATACAAAATATTTAAGCAAAACCATATACGCACAATATAATTGGCAGATAATTATTTGTATCCTTTCTTCATCTCTTTTAATTAGCTTTCTTTTATTAAACATGTGTTATACTTAAATTACATTTTAACCGTTAAATATTAACTCCACCACTTAACATATGATGCCTATTTTTCAGTACGATATATATAAATAAGTTTTCCTTTAATTAATGGTTTTTAATCTTGCAAACTGAATTTAGAAATTATGAAAGCATCAATTTTGGAGAAAAAATTTTGAGAAATTTTCCCAATCTAATTAAATACCTTTAAATCATTTGACCATTACTCGATGAGATTATATATCGTTCACTGAAATAAATTTCTTTATGAATGTTGCAGTGTTTCACAACACATTTCTTTACATGTTTTTGATATCTCTTTTACATCAAAAAGAAAATATCTTTCTGTAATTAGTTTGACGTTAGTCATTAAGCAAATAGCATTCTACTTTAGAAAGAGTAAAAGATAAAGAAATATTGTTTAATATCTCCAACATCCACATATTGTCTGCTTGCAGTTACAATGAAGTTGGCCATAATGTTTTTCTGAGATGTCTATTAACTAAAAATATATATGCAATACCTGAAAATACACTGTGAATTATTTTATACAAAAATTAGCCTAAACTTGCAATAATGCTAATTTATTTAATGGAGCAGTCTATTACGTGAAATTAGACAATTATTATTACAATAGTTTTTTTTTAGTCAAAAATAGCATAAATTTGCAATAAAGATATTTCATTCACAAAGCTCTATATTTCTTTCAAATTTATTTCAAAGCTATTTTTATATTATAGAATTGAAAGCAAACAAATAAATAAAATGGAGTAATCCATTATGTGTATATAGAAAATGTACTTTTATATATTAGAGGAAATTAAAATTTTATTCTCTTTTATTGTTAATAAAATTGTTTTGAATTATTTTCTTTTTCCGAAAAAGCTCTAAAGGGATTTTAGAAATTGTATAAATCTTCTTTGTCCAAATAGCTAGAAATGTGACACTTTATAGAAAATCTGGATAAATAAAAAGATACATTTCCAACTCAATGAACTAAGTCAAAATAAAATTAAAATACCGAGAATAGAAAATATGTTTAACTAACTGATTAGAAACGATTTTGACAAAATCAACATTAATATCATTTTTAATAAAGATTAGGAGTACCCAGATGCATGAACGAATCATGAGATTAAATCAAATTAATTAAATAAGTTTCTTTTTTTCTTCAGAAACATGGATTTCTATCATGTTTTTCATAAAAATTTACCTTCATTTGTCAATTCTAGATGATAAAAGTACTAATTAAAGGACAGTTTTTAATTAAAGGAAACATATTCTGCAGACAATAAAGAATGTTCATCGTCACTAAACAGTATTTTTACGCACGTTAAACTTAGCAGGCTAGCATTTTTATCATTAGCTAATGAATAATACTGGCTGGATCTCAACAACCAGCCCTGAAAAGCACAACAGAATAGGCTAGAACTAAAGGTTTGTTTTTTTACTTTCCATTGAGTAAGAAAAGGGAGTTTATTTAAAAGTCATTAAGTATTTAACTACTTTGATTTTCCATTAAATAGATTAACAAAAAAACATATAATATTCAATAGACTATTTTTGAAATTTACAAAATTTTTTTACTATTGTATAAAATATCTTTAGATGTTAATTAATTAATTACCATAATAATATAATCCCTAACAAAAAGCAAAATTTCTAAGTGAAATGTTCAAGAAATTACCAAAAAGTACATTTTATTAGTTTTCTAAAGACTGCTTATTAAATATTTTTGTCATAGATTATTTATTTTCAGCATTTATTACAAAAACAAAAAAGCATCATCCTTTGTTTTAAGCAAATATGGAGAAAAACATTGCATTTTGAAATAAGTGCATACATTTTCAAATTTTATTTATAATTAACTTTGCTTTTCCCCACTTAGAATTCACTTTGTTCAAGCAGAATAAATTTTTCTTTACTCACAAGCCTTAGAAAATTACAAACGAGGCACACATATATATATATTTAATCATCAAATACACATATACTTAATAATGTAAACATCACAATAAATCTTAAACTTTTAATAATGGTTGTAGATATTCCTTTCGATAAATGACAAAAAAAAAAAAAGCATTAATAATAAAGTATTAATTCAGAAAAGTCATTCAAAACATTTCAGATATGACTAAGATATGACTAAGATATATGGTAAAAACGGCTATGTATCCCATTTGTAAGTTTTAAGCTATAAAGTTCAAAGAAATTTGTGATACTTAATTTATCTTAATTAATCACCTTTACTCAAAAACAAAATTTTTGAAGACTGTCTTTAATTATTTCCTTTACACCGGAATATTTAAGAAAGTTTTTAAAATTTCGTGTTTTCAGGAAAATCAAATGTGGACTAAATTATAAATACAGTTCTAAAACAATTACATTTTCTTCAAAAATCTCTTTACTGTATGTACTGTACTTTTACTATATACTCACAAATCCTATTAAATGTATCAATTAAAATGTACAACTTATTAATGGAACAACTTTTAAAAAACTGCTTCTACGTATGCTATATAGATAATTTCTAAATTAGACGTGCTTTTGATATTTTATTAAATTTACATAAAGAAAATTTTAATATTTGCTCTTCCTAAGTTATATAGAACAACTACCCAAAACATAATATCAAAATTGTTTGCTTTACAATTTTTTATGACTTAATCTGAACATATGGAAATGCATTATTTAATGATCTACAGAAAGTATAAAAATTTCGTTATTCACACACGCTTATTTTGTTTCCAATTAATCTGATCAATTTATATTAAATTTCTGAGAAACACAAGAAAATCAAAAGAAATAAATCGCTTTGTAAGACACTTAGTATCCTTAAATTTGATACAAGAATCAATGATATTCAAAAGAATATATTATACTTATACTTTGTTTACCATATAACATTTTTAAAGAATATTTCCAGATATATGTTATTCATGAAAGAAATGAAACGAATAACAATCAAGAGACGGAAGCAAATGCAAAATGCAAAGGTAATTCTCCAATATCTTCAAGAAAAAAAAAAACAATCTAAGAAAGTTCTAATTAACTTTTAAGCAATTTTACTGAATTCTTTCCTTTTCACCTCTTACAAGATACATTTGAAGACGGAACATGTACTATTACCTTTCAATTTCTAACTGTTAAATCAACCCTTGGGGTTTAGTAGATTGAAATACTGACAATTAAGGGGGATATTACTTCTTTGCTATGCATAGAGCAAGCCCTCGATAAACCAATAATTATAACAGCATTCTGAAAGCCTTTGGTTGGAAAGATTAACCCTAAGGGATGTTTCAAATCGATGGATTTCTCCGAACTACTCCGTAGTAAGACACCTTTCTAACACAGAATTTGAAACTCTTCATGTGAGATTTTAAATGGAGCCAGTACAAAGCATTTAACTATTGAAAGAACAGCTATTTTGAAGTGAAACAGAATAATGACGATAAAAGGATTTAAAATTTAAAATTAGGATGAATAAATTTTGAAATTCAGAATTTAAATTTGAATTCCAAATGTTTTTATTTTTATTTTTAACATTGTTTGAAATGTTTTAATAACATAATTTTGTAACAGCTAATTTATTTTTATATAAAGCAAGATATTTTTGTATGCCCGTCTACCTCTATTTCCTAAAATTATCAGGAAGGTAGAAAGTAATTTTTTTTGATACATTATTTTTATCAGATAATTAGTATTATTAATTAAATTAAAACCTTACGTTCTTGGCGTTATTTGATTAAATGAAAACCTTACGTTTTTGGTATTATTTAATTAAATGAAAATCTTACGTTCTTGGTATTATTTAATTAAATGAAAACCTTGTTTTTTTATTGCCACAAATAGGGATTGCAATATCGGACCAAAATATTAATACCGGTATTCGGAATTTTTTAGATCTTAATACCGGGATACATGGTTTTAATACCGGTAGTAGAAATTTTAGAAAAAGAAAGAAATTGCAAAGCACTCGAAATGGCAAACCATCTAATGCTGTCATTCTTACTTATATTTTCATCCAAATTATCTTTTTTTTTTAAATAATCTAAAATCCATGATGGCTTGGGCTTAGAAACTGTGCTTGAGTTTGTATCTTCACCACAATTAGATTCTTTCCTCTTTAACAAATTAGTATCCTGTTTCGTTTTTAAATGCGTATGGAGTCCGCTTGTACTTCCTCCATTCACTTTAATAACTCTTGAACATTTTTTTACATTGTGCCACCATATTCTTTTCATCGTATAAATAATGAAACCAAACCGAAGTATTATCAAATGATTTTTATGTTCTTTAAGTTATTCTTATTCATTATTATGGAATATTATTTATGAGTATATATATATAACAAATCTGAAAAATATATTGAACTCTAAAGTATGGTAAGCAAATACAATGTGAATAACAAACTCACCAATTTAAAAAAATATCAAAATATTACTCACTTTCTTCACAACTACAACCTTGTTTTCACAGATAAGAATTTCTAGTTTTCAGATAAGAATTCTGAATAAGAATTCATAGATAAGAATAAGAATTTCACGAATAAGAATTCTGAATTTCTAGTAAATACAAGAAAAAAACGGTATTTAAACTTGTGAATACCGGTATTGCAAAAATTGTACAAATGGCTCAAAATACCGGTATTCGGTATCCGGTACCCGTCATTAAAAACAGAGGCGGGAGGACTGACAGCTGACTTTGTGGAGTCATTTGTTAGATAATTTTAAAAATTATTTAAGTTATTAAAAATTTTTTAAATTATTCATATAATTATTAGATTAGTTACAATTACTTTTTAGAAGTTATGCTAAAAAAAAATAGAAGTTTTTACTGTTTTGACAGTATTAATTTTTTGATTTACTTTACAAACAGTATTATATTATTACTTCTAACAGATGAAAGATGAGGTATTTAGGAATTATTGGTTAGACATCATTGGTTTTCTAAACCACTTCTCTTAAATTAAAGCTTTAAATTAAAAGCTTAAATTAAAAGCTTCTCTTAAATTTAGCTTAATTATCAAAACTTTTGAATTCAGCACTCACAGTTCTCCTAATAAAAGTTAGCAAAATCGAAACTATTTTTTTTTAGTTAGGGTAGCCCAAGATTATGTCTTATAGTGTTGAATAGGTATTGGCACTCTAAATATTTTTGTAGTAAATCATTAAACATTTTTTATATAAAACAACATTAAAAAATCCAACGAAATAAATATTATTTCTGAATACGGAATAATTAATAAAAAGAAAGCAATTCATAGCAGCAATCTTATAAAATAATTGCTTCGGTTCATTATAAAATTCTTTCTGTTTTTAAAAATTATTAAGATAAAAATAATAATATTTTAAAATTTTCAGATTTTTTGTAAATTACATGTAAATAAATTTGATATTTATAAAAATGTACTAGAGTAAAAAGTGATCAGACTCTTTAATATAAATTCAACCAACATTATCTTAAGATTTATAGAAAAATATTTTGGCGAGATACAAAAATCAAGTAAACATTTGTTTTCCATACTTTAAGAAACAATTTACATTTCTTAATTTTTAAAAGCAAAATAGATTTCAAAATAGTATTTAAATAATTAACTTATGTATTTTACATCATTAATGTTTGGGAAATCTTTTATATTTTCGAACAAAATAATATTTTAAATTCTGACTTTCATATAACATTAGAATGAATGTGTATGATTAAATATATATAACTATATATGAAAGTTTGTACTTTTTTTTCATATGATATATATGTATGAAATATTGTAGCTGTTGTTTTCATTAAATAATTTTGCAGAAAATTCACTAAATTCAGTCCTTTCTAATAAGTCTAAAGATAAAATTCACTAAATGTCGGTTTAGAACCATTTTTAATTCATATTTTAAATTTCTTTTTAAAAAGCAAAAAATCATTAACAGCAAGAATCGTTTTTGGTATTGCTAAATTATATCATTAATTTTGAAGCAAGATTTTTTAGCTTAAGACATTTATATATATTTTTCATTAATAATCATGCATTGTTTCAATAAACTTTGTGCTGAATCAATTTATCGCTTAGTTATTTATATAATAAATAGCTTTACGTTATATACGTTTTATACTATATATAGTATAAAACGACAATGAAATATTTTATTGAACGCAATTTTTATTTATATATAATCATTAGATAAACATAATTATTTCAGAAAACAAATTTTTTTGTTATTTAATATTTATGTAATTTTTATTTATTATTTAATAAATGTTCAATTTTAATTTCTTTTAGTACTGAAAAAATTAAAAAATAATTTTATACAGACATCCCTTTCAAAAACTAAAATCTATGTATATCAATTCTTTACAATTTACTTTAAAAACACATGGATGATTTTTTTTTAATAATAAATAATTATTCTTCCTGAATATTTTTAAAATATGAAAGTATTTTCGAATGAGATATAAGAATTTTTTTATACACAGAATTATGATGCTATGAATTAAATGAGGCTATTATAAATTTATAATATAATATTTAGGATAGGATACCATAATGAGTATGTAAACAAGGTGGAATTTAAGGCAGATTAAAATGAAAGACTAATTATATATGTTTCATGGATTCTGAATAATGAAGATGTTTATATGTTGAGATGAAATAAAATAGTTGACATTTTGAAATACTTTACTTTAATTTACCCCACAGAAGTGCTTTACAAAATTAACTATTGGCTCCTTGGCTGACTTATTATTTGGAAAACACTTAAACAGTAAATTTTTTTAATTTACTTATATTTACTGATTATAATTATAATTAAGGGATATATTTCTAAAACATGCATATAAGATATTCCCTCGTTTTTAAGAAACTAATACTAAACAACTAGAAAGAAAATTGTTGCAAAATATAATTATTTATTCGTGGTTCTTCTGGGCCGCAACATTAGACCACATTAGGAGAAGGTTGCGTTCGAAATTCGAGAGAAGTAAACACGAACTGATTGTTTCCCGGATCAATGACAGGAGATGGGCACTATAAATACATAAGCCAGAAAGACCTTTCGTTGTGCTCTAGGAAGAGAGTGTGAATCCCAAAATGCTGTGCTTACTGATGCTTGTTCAAAACTGGGAGATGAATAGTAGGCAGCCAGGAGATATTGTTGAATATGTTATAATATTTGATGTTCAAAGGACTTAGTGGTCAGTATAAAATGCTATTTACTAATACTATTTTTATTTTTAATACTATATTTAAATATTTTTATTTTAATGCATTTAAATACTATTTTATTTTAATGCTATATTTAAATATTTTATTTTAATACATTTTAATACTATTTTATTTTAATACAATTTTTGCAATATTATTTTATTTTAATACTCTTTTGGTTAGGAGCCAACATTCAATACAGACAGCAGTGGTTATTAATCTTCTTTTAAAAGTGCATTAATAGTTGAGAAACCTTTGAAAGAGAAATCAAATTTAGATATTATGTATTGGATAAAATGTGTTGTTTACAGTCGCTTATAAATATAAACTATTCAAATGGTAGAGATTTATATTATAAATTCTTTTCAAAAAAATAATTAAGTCATTATACTCTTTTAATATAATTCAGTCCAATTTGAATTGTTATTGCTAGAATTTTTAAAAAGCTCGTTTTTTTTTAAATTTAAATCTTAATGTTAAATACATTAAGATTGATGAAAAAATTGATTGAAAAAATGCTACTAAAATAATTGAATTCTTCTTCATATTTTGAATTTTTAATTACAGAAGAAAAATAAATTTTTAATTTCAAATGTTCACTTTTCAAATAAAATGTTACAAACTCTAAGAGGAAATATTTGAATCTCAGATTTTAAAAATTGATAAATCTATTAAATTTAGCGCCAACCTTTGATGTTATATTTTTACAAAGAAGCAGTAATTTTTTTTTGAAATGTAAACTAAGTAATTATTTCAAAATAAATAGAGAAATTAAGAAGTCTCCTTGACTTTTTTAGGTTTGGCATTGCTGCAAAGAATTTTAAAAAAAATTTCTTGCTACTATGTTCGTTTAATGAAATTTACATTTACTATGAAAACTAGAAATTAAATTAAATTGGGCTCAATTATATTAAGATAAAAAATTCACAACAAAATCCTTTTACAGTTGCTTTTTCACAAGAAAACGAAGCAAATGACCTAACCATTTGTTCAATTACTACGTGATCTAACGATTCCATTTTTGCTTATTTCATTGCACATTACAATGCCCCATGGCCTTACATGCCCATGACCATTATGGTTGAAGCTACCGCAAAGCTACATTGCGTGACAAAAACACTTTTTTTCAATGAAGATTTTCTCCCTTTTTACTACACAACTTTTGTTAAATATCAGACAATTTGGAAATAATTTTAAATATTTAATTTATAGTATGAATTCTAATTGTGAGACTATTTTATAAGTTTGGTTTATTAATGAAACGTCGAAAATCAAACCAATTTGAGAATTGATTAACGTTGTTGATTTGTAAACAAATCAATTAATATTCAAATTCTTCAGACAAATTAATCTATATATTAATTATATCCATTGCTTTCTCCATTTAAAAATAAATGTATAGAAACATTTACAATATAAAATTATTGAACCATAAAGTCAAAGATTTCAAGAAACATTTCGAATGTTTTTTTTTTAATTTGTCTTCTTTTCTGCGCCTCTTACTCTTTACTAAGTTTATTGTTACTAAAGTTTGTATTATTATTAGTTATGGTTACTACGATTATTTTTATATATTACATTTAAACGATTTCAATGTATTTATTTATATTTGATATAGCAATATTATTATGTTAAATAGTATTTTTTTTTAAACTTTAGACTCTGATAGAGTTGAATGTGTTAAAACTATAATATTTTTTTAACTTCAAGTAACGCGATTTCCACATAATATACCCCTAACAATGTTTTAGGGGTGATGAGGGATGTTATTGTTTTTATGTGAACTTTTAAAAGTAATTGTCAGAATTTGATATGTCGTGCGGCAGAATTATCACAGGATACTCTGATTGTCAATAAGATATTTACAAAACTGTCACAATCACCACTGAATCTCGTAATTTCTGAAACCAGTTACAAAAATGTATTATTTCATATTGATTTATTAATCGTACCTATCTATCAAATATAATTTTCAGAAGTTTCAGTGGATCATCAGATCCACGTACAATGGATCCCCCTCCCATGTCGACCTTGAGGGGAATGAAACGGCAGATGCATTGAACAAAGCGGGTGCTAGTGAGGTATTGGTTACACTTGAGCCCCTTACCTACACAGAGATTTACTCACAAGCTAAGTTAAATGGAAAAACAATTTTGTCAACTCCCCCAGTGCACCAGTGGTATCGGGGCCATCGACCTGAAGGTACTTTGGCACTTAATTGTGACAGACAGGGACAAACTGCAATCACCCGTTTGCTCGGTGGACACCTCAGAACTCTGACTTTCTCAGATGGTTTGAAAGCTTTCGACACTTGCACCAAGTGCTCCTCTGAGCAGGCTTCACCATCTCACATCTTGGCGTGCCTGGGGCTCAGATGTCAGGATCTCCTTGACAGTCCATTGATGGTCTTGGACTTTCTTCGCGTATTTGGATTCAAGGACCTAGTTTAGCCCCCCTGGACTTTGGGGATAGGCGAAGAAGAAGAAATTTCTAGTGGCCTTGTTTAAATGACGTGCTTCATGTTTTTATTTTTAGTCCAGAAAATGATGCATTTATTAAATCAAGTAATTTTTAAAATGGGGCCTGATTGCCGAGTGACTTGGTGCCACTGGCTTCAAGTGTCGGCGGTACCATTGATGTTGGTTCGGAACCACTTTAAACTATAGGTTCCGGTCTAACATGACTGATGGGTATAGGGCTGACAACCTTATTTCGTAAAAACGAAAACATCTTCTGTCTCAAAATCTGCCAGTAGGTAGACGGCCCTGGCCCACCATGGGGTTATTGTGCCAATGAAGAAGTAACATTGAGAATTATACTCGGAATATTTAATTCAAAAATGAACAATGAATAAAAAATTTAATAAATCCAAATGAATTTCTCTTTTAAATTTCAGAATTTCAAAACTTGTAATTAAAATCATAATCAAGGGGGAATATCGTTTGTAATAGAAAAATATAACTGACACTTAGAAGAAATTGCATTTTGAAGAACTACGAACTTTTAACGGCCTTGGTCTACCATAGGGCTGTTCTTCCGCAAAGGAAGAATTTTTAAAAAGCCTTAAATTAAAATACCCTTATAACAAAACATAGAAAATTCACAACAAATAAGAGTTAAATACCAAATATTTGACATATATTTAACAATTTAGTTATTTAAATATTTCCTTTCACAAAATTAAAAAGTATATTTAAAATTCGTTTACATCATTGGTAGTTGCCATAACTTGAACGATTATAAAAAAAACACTTCACCTAAAATTTATATGTTTTTATTTTCATTCATGAATGCCTTTTTTCCCATTCATTTGCATTATTATCGAGGCAATCCACTGAATTGTAAAAATGTAGTAGCTTAAGCTAGAAAATAGAAACTTCACGTTATTTCTCACATATTCCGAGATAAAAAAATAAATTGAATGGATCTAAAATTCTCATCGCATCGCCTTTTAAAGGTGCAAAAATTAATCCTATGGCCGCAGATAAATTCTCAAGGTCTAAAAAATACCTAAAGCCATTTATTTAAAGCAGTTTTTAAATGAACTCGGTAACATTTGATGAAAAAATACCTGCCTGCACAACTACTTTTCTCCCATAAGCTTAACAAACTTAGAAGAGATGTAGCTTTATTTAAGTCGAGAGGGTAAGAGTTTGGTAATCAAGTCCTGATTGCTTCTAAAACCTCGAGGTAGAAAACATCAAACAAA
The DNA here is from genome assembly GCA_021605095.1 of Caerostris extrusa. Classification (NCBI taxonomy): domain Eukaryota; kingdom Metazoa; phylum Arthropoda; class Arachnida; order Araneae; family Araneidae; genus Caerostris; species Caerostris extrusa. Next base: position 86,336 of record BPLR01001203.1, on the reverse strand, counting down.
AATTGTGCTCTGAAAAAACCAAAATTTTTGCGATGCTTGACAGATCGGGAGATTAAAATCATTGGGGAGAGAAAATGGAAATCAATTAAGTCGTTTAAATAAAAGAGATAAAATTCAGTCAAGCTCTGCAAACCCTGTTGCAAGAAAAACCCATATGTCATTACTTTGGAATAAAATGCATTTTCGAAGTAATATGTGTCTCAACAGCAAAAAAATTTTTTGCAACTTTTGATTTTCAAGGTCGAAAATTCAATTTTTATGTTTGTTTTGAAAAAAAACATACTTTCTGTTTAATAATGACTTGTTTTCTAACAATGAAAATATTTTTTTAATTTTTATATTGTCATGAACGAGAGAGAATATCGATTGTTATCCGTAGAAATAAGACAGAAAGTTAAATTTCTATAAGCCTTTTAATTTATGGATAAGAAAATATATTTCGATTCATATGTTTATACCTATTAAACTTCAAAGATAAAATTCAATTTTATGTTTGTTTTTGAAAAAAAAAACTTTTTGTTTAATAATGGCTTATTTTCTAACAATGAAAAGTAAATTTTTTAATTTTTTTACTGTGATGAACAAGAATAACGATTTTTATTTTAAAACAGAAAGTTAAATTTGAATAATCTTTTTAATTTAAGTAACAGAAGAATATATTTCGATTCACATAATTATATATATTAAACTTCTGATTTTCAAAGTTGGAAAATCAATTTTTATGCTTGTTTTGAAAAAAGGAACTACTTTTTGGTTAATAATGGCTAATTCATTGCTTTAAAAGTTTTCTAAAAATGAAAAGTAATTTTTAATTTTTATACTGTGATTAACGAGAATAACGATTTTTATCAGTAGAACTTAAAAAGAAAATTATATTTCAATAAGATTTTTAATTTAAGTATGAAAGAATATATTTGGATTCATATATTTATGTGTATAAAATTTCTGATTTTCAAAGTTGAAAATTCAATTTTTATGTTTGTTTAAAAAAAAAAAACTTTTTTGTTGAATAATGGCTTATTCGACGTTTTAAAATTTTCTAACAATGAAAAGTAATTTTTGAATTTTTATACTGTGATGAACAAGAATAACGATTTTTATCCCAGAACTAAAACAGAAAGTTAAATTTGAATAATCTTTTAATTTAAGTAACAGAAGAATATATTTCGATTCATATATTTATGTATATTAAATTTCTGATTTTCAAATTTGGAAAATCAATTTTTATATTTGTTTTGAAAAAACCTATTTTTTTGTTTAATAATGGCTTATTCAACGCTTTAAAAGTTTTCTAATAGTGAAAAGTAATTTTTAACTTTTATACTGTAATGAACGAGAATAACAATTTTTATCCATAGAACAAAGACAGAAAGTTAAATTGCAATGAGCTTTTTAATTTAAGTAAAAGAAAAAATATTTTTGATTCAAATATTTATGAATGTGAAATAACTTAAAATGTTGAACATTAATAATAAAAGTATTTATTTGCGTTACATTACTGTATGTAACTTTAGGTTTTTAAAATGAATATTTTTTTCTCTCTTAACAAATTTTAAGACATTAATTGAAAAGATTGATCGATTACAAGCTATACTGAAATCTGTTGCATAAAAAGAGCAGTTGATTGATGTACGACAAAAAAGTATAAAAGAAATAAAAGAGATTCATTAAGGTTATTGAACTGTAATACGTTTAATTAGAAAAATATTTCCACAGTTTTATTTGAATTTAGGAAAAGATAGTACATTATTTTTGAAAAAAATTACTTTTTTATATTTTTTTAAGTATTATTTTAAGTTTTTTCCACCCTCTCATAAATTCCAAGTTTGAAATCATTAGTCGAGATAGTCTTTTTGAAAAAAATATACTGACAATACAATATGGTACAATATGTTTAGAAAAATTTCAAAAACATTTTTGAAATATAAAATTGTATGTTAATCTAAAGAGATATATAATGTAATGCGTCAGCTAAAACAGAAATTTTTTTAACGAAATTTTTTACTGAAATAGCAGAATCTCTATCTATGAAGCAAGAGATTTGTCTGTAAATAGATGCGTATTATTAATTATTATTATTATATGTTGATCTAAAGAGATACATAATGTAATGCTTACAGCTAAAACAGAAATTTTTTTCTATGAAATTTATACTGAAATGATACAATCTCTCTTTCTATGAAGCAAAAAATTTGTCTGTAAATAGGTGTGTATTTCCTATAACTTAAAACTATCGCACTTAAAAATTATTCTAAGTTAAAAAATTTTTTTAATTTTTAATTCTTCCTAAAAGTCCCTGATATTTTTCTCTAAATTATATTTTTCTCGTAGGTAAATAAAATTGTAATTGATTTGTAATTAGATTTTTTTAAGTAATAAAAAACATACTTTTTTATCGTAAATTTACTATACCACGTAAGCGTTTCAAGAAACGGCTATTTTTACCATCATTTTGTTAATAATAAAATAGTAAATAGTAATAATTAAAAAAATCATTTAGATGAGGAAGGAATCTTGATTTATGATATAAATAATATAAAACTGCAAGTTGGATTTAATTCTTCTTCTTAGGAATTATTATTTTTGGAGAATTATCGAAAACTATTATAAGTCCTTTTTAAATTAAATAAAAGTATATTTTTAGAATCAAATTAAATTAAAAGTAAAATTATATATTCTAAAATAACATTAGTTAGAAAATCATCTTTTTCATTTGTATAGATGTAATAAATTAGAACGAGATAAAAAATAATTTTTATTAATTTTTTAAAGTTTTTGTAGTTAACATGTTAAACAAATTTGGGTTTGAGATCATCTTTTATTTTTTTTTTTTTTTTTTTGTTCATTTAAAAAAAAATTAAAAAATAATAAAAAATTAATTATAATTAATCAATTTTTACTAATTAACTTTATCAAAGTAAAATATATTTTTCTTTGATGTCGTATGTGAATAAAAATAAATAAATAAATAAATTCAAATAAAAAATAAACAGATTAAATTAAAATAATTAATTAATTAATCAAAATAGGCAAATTAAATGCAATCTGAGGTATGATTTTTCTATTTTGAAATGCTATGACAAAAAAACTGAAGTACTTTTACTGCTTATATTACCATTAGTATTTAATTTATTATTTTAAATCCTCTTATAAATATTTTGTTAAATTTTTTAAATAGTTTTGATTCTAAATTTTAAATTATTAAAATTTCTTTCATTGTATATAATATGCTTGATATTAGAAAAACAACAACTCTTTCTGATATTTATTATTAATGCCTTGTCTTAAAACTGAAAGCATTTACGTAAAAAAAAAACTTTAATACTTAGAAACTAAGAATGTGCTTTATAATTTTAAAAAAGAAGCACATAATGTTTTTGGAATTCCAGTATTTTTTATATCTTGAGATAATTCGTCCTTAATATCTAAGCGACTTGCTTTGATTATTTTAAAAAACAAGTATAAATATTGTATAAAATTAAAGGATATTTAATTTATTTATCAGGTTTTCAGAAAAATATCTTTTTTTAACTGATTGTTATGAACAAATGAAATAAATATTTTCAAAATTAAAATGACTTTAATTATCAAAGAATCATTAGAATATGAAAAGAATTAAAAATTATATCCAATATTTAAAAAAATAAGATAATTGAAAAATATTTGAATGCAAAACAAAAAAATATAAATTTATTCGGTGAAATTTTTTTTTTTGTAATTTTATAATTGATAAGGATCTGAATTAGAAAAATTAATAACAAGTTTGAATGAAAATAATAAAACCTGACTTCAATAAATGTATTGAATTAAAAGAAAAATATTTATTAATTAATGTTAGTAAAATACTGTAATCTGAATAAAAAAAAAAAAAGGAACTTGTTGAGTTTTTACTTTTTAGTTTGAATTACTGTAATTCACAAATATTACAAATGCTTTTAATAATTTATTTAAATGCTTGTTATTTATTTTTTTTTATTTTTAAGCTTATAAATTTCTAACATATTTTAGAAAGCAAACAAATAAAATATAAATTTTTTCTATAACAAATATTTCGTCTGATTTTAATTTAATAAATTATTTTATTTTATTTTAGTATTATTAATCAGATTAACAAGGTGAAATAATATTTGTCAACAACAGAAAAATAATCCTTTTCGAAAGTAATAATCGTTTAAAATAGTATGCATTTTATCATTTCATTTCTATTATTCATTGCCTTTAGCTAAAAACCAATTTTGTTTTTCGTTGGAATTCTGTTTTTAAATAAACACAATTGTGGTATATTCCTGCCATTTTTAACATAAATCAAAATATGTTGCAGAAATTCTATATCTTTCAATAATTTCTTCGATTTTTGCCCAGTTCTTGAAAATTTGTAAGATGAAGAACGAATAACTTAATTTTTAATATATTTAGATTAAAGTTGTCTGAAAGTCATTGTGTATTATATGATAAGTAAAATTTTAATATTTCAGTAAGAATCATATGACATATAAAACTTTTAAGTTCTTTTTTATACAGAATTAATATACTATTAAATATCAGATTATTTTTTGCTAACGAATAATGACAATATTTTTATCCAATTACAAGACAAAAATTGGATAAAAATATGCTAGACAAAATAATTTGTGTAGAGAAATTGTTTGTAGGTTAAATTAAAAACGTACATTAATTTAAGTTATTAGTTATTTCTTAATCGTACAAAATATTCTATTCAAGTATTGCACAAAAATTGAAGAAATTATGGGAAGATGTAGAATTCATGTATCCTATTTTTATTAATGTAAATAAATTTTATTAAATGAAAGTTAATAAAGTAAAAGCCAATAAATGCAATTTATTGACAATCTTTTAAGCATTGCAATTTTAACAAGGTATTTTTTTTTTAATTCTTAATTGAATGTAATTTGAAATTTTTTTAAATCAGTTATCATAAAATAATAAAAACAATTGAATGTAAATAGTTATCCAGCTTTTTCTTTGATGTAGATTAGTTAAATGCATAGTTCAAAATGTCTTTATAGTATTGAATAGACTTTTAAATTAAGAGAGTTAAGTGTTTTATTCACATAGTTTAAACAATAGTTACATTTAATGTACATTTTAAATACAAAAATACTATGAAAATACATTAAAAACAAACTATTCATTTTAATTTTGATAAATAATTATACTTATGTACATTTTATTTTACATAATATATTATTTTCTCTTAGTATCTTCGGATTAATTTTGATATTTACATTATTAGTTTAAATACTAGATTTTTCTTCTTCATTATGAAACCATATTTTAATAAACAATCTTCTAAAACTATTTCTGAGTTAAGCAACTTTTTATATGAATTCAGTATTAAAAATATTATAATACACTTTAAGTTTGTTTTTTTAATTTTTTAAAAAATTAAATAGAACCAAAAAATATTGATGCAGGAGACAATATCTAAATTCCATATTATTTTTGATATAAATATAATAGAAAATAATTGTGAAAGAGTACATATAGGGTCATAATGATCAACAGTTTTTGCTTAAATTAAGAGAACAAAGAATTTTTATAATAAAATTTTAGACATTTTATTGACTCTGCTGTTTTTAACATGTATTTCAGGAAATTCAAATAAAATTAGGACGGACTTAAAGAAAAGTTTCGGAATTATTTTTTTTTTTGTTAATCATTCCTTGTCATAATGTTTTCCTTGCATTTTCGTTCACGAATCAAAATCGCAAGATTTATTAGAAATTATTTCATCTCTAAACACTAATTTTTTTAGATACTATTTCTATAGTTTAATTATTTTGTTCAAAGTAGTTGTTAACTGTGGTATCGAAGAATCTTACTTAAAAGTTAAGTTCAACAAGCCTAAGTTGACAGTTCAGGAATCAGTACTGACACAAAATCGCAAATAAATCTCTCTGAAAGTCCTTATTTATCTCCTGTAAAATAACTTTTTCTCTCACAAAAGAAGAACTCAGCCAGTTTTAGGATCTATTTTTTATCTTCCTCGATGTTTTCTTTTTATTTCTTTCCACAATTTTATCTTGATTTTAAGAAAATGTTTCAGATTACATAAAAATTGTTCAGGAGACATTTTTATACTAACTGTAATACCAATACTGTCCCCTGTAAAAATACATAAAAAATGCTTTTTGCTCACATTTTGAATATAATATTCAGTTTTTTTTTAATTCATACTATAATACGTAATTTTTCGAGAAAAATTCGACGTGAAACTTAGATACCGTATTATAAAAAACAAGCGAAAACTTTTAATACTAGTTTAAAATAAACATGCTTTCTTAAAACGTATAGCTTGGATTGTTAGTGCAGTGTAATAACTGTTTATGATTAACAAAAACAGAATTTATAGACCTTAAAATCCAGGTTCATACTTATGGAATGCTTGACAAGTATATTAGAAAACTTTGACTTACTTTTCTTATTTTACTTCGAATTACTTTTCTTCCTTGAATCTCATGAAACATATATTTTGCTGTATCAAAATACTATCACAATTTAACTGGCCATTTAACTGAAAGTGTTTAATTTGTATTATTATTCGATTATAAATTATTTGGATAAAGAAATAAAAATCTGTTAAAAACTTACTCCCTAGAAATTTCTTAGTTTAATTAAAAATATTGCATTTGTAAAAAAGGAAAATATTTTTTATGTGTTCAGCTACCTTCACCAAAATTACTCTTTTCCTTCATACCTTGTGTCTATTTTAAATATATTTAAAATCTTTTGCTCAATATTCTATTATAATTAAAGTCATAGAAAAATTAAAAATTAATCTACTCTAAGCTAAATATTCTGAAAAATTAATACTAATTTCAAATTTTATCTGAAAAAACTGTTTTAATTTTCTGAAAACATTAATATTAGTAAAATTGATTGTCATTGTCTGTATCAGTTATAATTATTTATTAATCAAATTTATTTAAAATATTTATTTACAATTATTTATTTACTCCATTTCGTAAAGGGATAAAATTAAATAAACTTATCGTTCAATTTACATGACAATGTTTATACAGCTTTTCAAAATATTTTCAGAAATAAAAATATGAAATTTTATCCCATGCATATATTGTGCAATCTTCTTTCAATATAGTTCCTATGTTAAAGCTGGCATTGAACCTAGATAAGGAATTTTGCTTTTAAAAAGGGATTTCCCATATTAATAAGGGCAATAAATCTTTTGCAGGACAAATCATTGTGTTTTTCCTGATGTAAAAAATTTTAAACTTAAGAAAAGTATCGATTTTTTGTAAATTTATTTATTATATTTATTTTACAATATTAAACATTATATTAGTTTACATTTATTTCATTTTTTTGTAAATTTATTTATAAATTATTTTAGCAAATAATTTATATCCCTTTTTTTTTTTTGGTTTTATTCATCAAAAGTCATAATCTCAATATACATGGTATTCCGTGAACCTAATCCTTTCTTGTAAGGTAGGAGATGGGTCTAGTTAGAAATACTAGTAGAAAATTGAGCCAATAATTTGAAAAAAAATGATACATTTTAAAAATTTTATGCGATTCCGTAAAAAGAAAAATTAAAATAAATTTTTCAAAAGCATTTTAACATCTCAGTTTATTTTCTTGCTGAAGAACTAAAAGAACATCACGAAAGAAGACAAAATCACTTCTCAGTTTTTAAGTAATATAAATAACTATTTCCAGTAGTTTAATAAAACTTAGTCTCGCACTCTTGAGCATCGTGAACAATTGAAGTCGTTACTAAAAGAGTATACTTTTTGTACAAAAGATGAAACTTTGGAATGCTTCTTTATTCGAAAAGTATGTTATTGAAAAAAAAATCCGATGCATTATCTTGAAGAATATTTACTTCTATTTATTTCGGCGTGACATTTGAGGTTTGACGAAAACAAATATTCACCTTGCCTGTGCCTGACAGCTCTGGAGATAAAATGGGTAAACCGAGGAATTTAATCTATTATAGGAAGAAGAAAATTTTGAAGCCCATCAACCAGAAATTAATGAAAAAATATTACACGCTGGATACGACAATGGGATGGGAGCATTTACTTGTTATTTGAAAAATCTATTTATAGCAGAGGAAGGAAAATTTTGTCTTCATTCGAAAGAAATCGTTCAATCGATAAACTTCCACACAAAGGACAAAACTCCTTTGTATATTAATTGAATCGATGATAGTGTAGGAAATACATGGATGAAGTATGAAATGATATAGAATTCCACCAGGAAGCATTTCGAGACCATGAATGTGGTTTAATTTCGGTAAAAGTTTTCCCGACACGTGACAAAAGTAAATAAATTTCTTCCTTACATGAAGTTATCGCTGCACAAGTAAAACAAAATTATTTGGTGCTGCGAATCTTTCACGAGATTAATAAAACTGCCTCTAGCGAAATCCATGTACACATAAAAATATACCTCATTGAAAAATACTTGGGTAAAAGCTCTTAAACATTTTTGCAACACAGTAATGGTAGAAATATTTTGCAAATGATAAAGATTTGAAATATTAAAGCAAGATTAATATTTTATTTATATCATATTAAAAGCAAGATTAATATTTTATTTATATCATGAGTTAAATGAAATTTTCTGGTTATAAAAAAAAATGTGAAGTATACTACTGTGTCCAAAAAGTAAGACCAATTATTTTTTTTTTTTCAAAAACTCTTTATTTATTCTTCCAAATTTATTTCATCGCCTTCAAAGTAATCCCCTCCGGACACAATGTACTTATGCCAACTTTTTTTTTCCAATCCTTAAATGCGTGCTGAAACGTCATCGGCAGGGATGGTCTTCAAAGCGGGCGGCGATTCACGTTGAATCTCTTCAATCGACTCAAAACGGTGTTCTCGGAGTGGTCTTTTGAGTTTAGGAATAACCGGAAATTGCACGATGTGAATACGGTGGTTATGGAACGATATGGGTTTCATTTCTGGCGAAAGAGTCACGAAGAATTAAAGCAGTTTGAACTGGCGCATTCAGTGTTTCCGGTACCAATCGAGATTTGAAGCGTTTGAGTCCCAAAACGGAATTGACCGATCCTTTTGAAATTCCAACATCAGCAGCAAGGTCTCTAATTGTACATCGACGATTTGCAAGCACCAAATCTTTATTCTTTTTTTTTTAAAAATTGAAATTCCATAAGCCCCGAATTTTAAATTGAAATTAGTTTTATTTTTGGACACAGTAGTATCTTTAAGTGCTCTGTATCTTGAAAATTAAAATATATCACATTAATAGACCTAAAAAAAAAACTATAGCTTTCGGGACTGCTTCATGTTACAGCCGAATTTATCAATATTATACACCATTATAAAATATAATTGTTAAACTTGTTTTTTATTTACTATTTGATTTTCCGTATCTGTGCTCCGTTTTCCCATTTTTCTGCTTGAAGTTTATTATCGGCTAATGTGCAGGCGATCTATGTGCCGATCTTTGACTATATTGACAATATTTTACCTATTTATTAATCTTCCTCCCTCATATAACCTTGATATCTTCAACTGGTTCTTAATTGCACCAAGATATTTATTAAAATTGTTTTTTTATCTTTATTGAATATTTAACTGTTTTATCTTTAATTTTAATAGTTTTAATTTTTACCTTATAATTTTTATTTTTCAAAATTTGCGCCATTAATATTTAATTAAGAAATAACTCCAACAAAAATCTATTATTATAATTTCTGATAAGGATAATGTAACTTAATATTTGCACTGGTGCTAAAAATAGGGTACTCTAGTAGCTTGAATATTGTATTTTTGCGTATCTACTTGTCTCTTCTATGAAATGTAAAAAATAAAAATAGTTAATTAAATTGAAATTTTGAAATTAATTACAATTTTGAAGATATTTGACGTATATTTGCCTATATAACATGTAATAACATGCTTGATTATAATGTAATAATCATAATAGACAGGATTATTAAATAATGTAAATAATTATTGAAATTAGAGAAAATCACTACATCCACATACATCCATATAGTATTAATTCTAATTTAAAAAAAACTTAAATATTTATAATTTAAAAATGAGTTGAGCCTGTTAAATATTTTAGATCATATATACATATATATATGTATATATATATATATATATATATATATATATCATCATCATTATAAAAATGTATTTTATATGATTGTCTTGCTATGAATCTTAATTTTTTTTAAAACGCACTGAAGTGGAAATCTCTTAAAAGGATTTTTTAAGAATTTTTAAATCTTGTTAAAACTTCTGTTCAATTTCATTTTTATTTTCTATAGTATCCAAACAACCTTTTTTGTTCCAGATTAAATAAAAGCTAAATTGTTTATACTGGTTTGACAGTCCGAATTCACCATTTGCAAATTAAATTCAACTTTTCATATTTCAAATTCACCTTGTAATTAGGTTTCTTGTACATGTAGGCATCTGTATTTGCGTGTGTGTATAAATGTATATATGTATGTGCAAACATACTTTAGTGCATTCGTATGTATGTGTGTATTTATGTGTATATGTATATATGTGTTCATTTATGTATGTATGTGAGTATGTACGTGTTTATGTATGTTCGTGTATATATATGTATGTATGTGTATACGTGTGTACATATGTGTGTATGTATGTCATGTATATATGCGCAGGTATGAATGTATAAGCGTATGTAATGCATATGCTTGTGTGCATACATGAAGACATACTTACACACCTAAATAACACACACACATACATGCATAAACACACGCACATGCATGCATAAACACCATGTACATACATACATACATGAACACATGCATATATACACACATACATACTCATGTACATATACATTTACATGCATACTCACATACATACACATGCACATACTCACACACATACCCCTTATATATAAAAATGCACACATGCATACATAAGCACGTGCATACTCACATAATACGCACAAACATATACACTATAGTACACACATATGCATGTACATATTCACATGCAGACGCACTTACATAAATGCTTCATACTCATAAACATACACAATGATTCAGCACGCACATAAATACGCATATATAGCCACACACATATAAACGCACGTATATGTACACATACGTACATAGGACAAACAAGCATACCCGCTTACAAATATACATATAAACAAGCAAAACTGAAAACACACATGCATTTCCAAGCACAAACCTACATGCATAGATATACAATCTACATGCACAAATCTAAACTTAGGCATTACGCATATGCATACACTCATTCAAACATATACAAATATATTTAAAATGGCATTTATATCACGTATAAATCTCGTATATACAAAGCGTAAATTTCTTCATAAATTTATTTAAATAAAAACAAATTTACAGAGGGGGAATTTGAAATACAAAAAGGTGAATTTCTTTCTCAAAAAGTTGAATTTGAATTGCAAAAGTGAATTTGCTTTGCAAAAGGGTGAATTTGAGTTGACAAATCTGTAGAATCATATATCTTGGTAAAAAGTTCTCAAATATAGTAATAAAAATAGTTTTAAGTTACAGGTACTCAACGTTTTTTGTTCCTGTTCCTTTTGATATATTTGTTCAATAGTATATACAGACGAAAGATACTAGTTAAAATTTTCCCTTTTATACCTTTAGTGGTTACTGGACAACAGTCTACATTGATTGTGCTAAAAAACTATAGATATCGATGCTATTGATCTATAATTCAGAAGCAAAAGAAACAAACGAATTGTTTGCTTCGACTAAGACTGGATGGTACTTCATATTTTTTGGATAAGAAACTTGAAGCCTGCTGATCTTAGTTATTTGTATTGAGCCTGTTTTGATATAGGAGTTATTGCTTTTCGAAACTTTTCTGAAGTTTGTGTACGCTTTTTACATTACAGTATATCATAAACAATTGTAGACTATCAATTTTTATTTCCGATTTGTTATTCAATTTTAATTGCAATTTTCATTTACGTACATATTAAATAAATAATATTATAAATGATTGCAAATAGTTTATAAAAACACTAACTAGTAAAAATATTTAAGATATAAAATCTTTGTTTTTTACAGTATTACCTTTAAATTTAAAATCTTCAGTTTTATTGTTATAATCATTAATATATAAAAATCAATGCCATATTTTATTTACCACTAATTAAAATTAGTTTCATATATAATTCAATCATTATTAATACAATTAGTTCAAAATAGTTAAAAAATTAATGTTTCCAATAACGTTTAAAAATCTGGGTTATTTATAATTATAAAAATAAATTTAACATTTTATTAAAAAAACGACATGACAAAATTAAAAATATTTACAGTGAAGATAAATGTACTATTTAAAACTGATTTTGAGAAATTGTCAATACTGCAATTTGAAATTCAAAGATATATAGAATTTAATTATTTTCTTTAAAAAGTAATGAGTATGTAACTATTTTGATTTATAATACTGCAGATTTTTTTAAGATATTATGTTAAATGTTTTGGTCAGGAATATGTATTTCAAATATGGTAGATTTATTTTTGTTTAGAAATTCTAAACCCATTTATAAACTGAAAAATTGTAGAATATCATTACAAATATTTTTAATAATTAGTATTTGCTAATAAGTAGTATTTTTCTTTCTCCAAACATGCAATCCATTTTAAATCCAAATATTACACAATTATATTATTAACCATAGTGAAAGACGATATGCCATAATTACATTATGAACAAAATGATAATGAAACATAGATATGAAAGTTTTTACTCAGGTAATCCTAAATAATATCTCAGAAGTCTTATCAATATTTCAAAAAAAGCAAACTCAGCAATATTTCAAAATGTTTTTTTCTGATATTTCTCTCTTGAAGAGTTCTGTCTTATAAATAATATGAAATGAATGAATAATAAGAAATTTAAAATGTTCTATCTTCTGTTATTATAATAAAGAAATAGTTAGAAATGCTTTTTTAGTTACAATACTTTTTGCTTATACAATGTGTAAAAAAACGAATAATCTAAATAAGTTTCTTTCACGTAATATGCTTGCATGTCAATAAATACTTTTGATGTCTGTCAGTAGAAAGGAATCATTCATTTTCATTCATTTTCAATTAATTTAAAATCAAATCTCTATTAAAATTTAAAATTATGTATTCAATATTAAGCAAAAAGGGAACTAAAATTATTAAGTTGCTAAACTAATTTTTATTAGTAGTGCTTTGCAGTTACTTATAATATTAAAACAACTGATATTTTTTATCTCTTGATAAATATTGTTTTAATTATTATAGTTCATTTATGCTGTTATATATATTTAGTTATTTTATATATTTGTATGATGACAGATACATATTTCAGGTTATAAAATATACATGGAAATATATAAATAAAAAACACAACATACCATTACAAAAATCAAAAGGGAACTGTCAAGAAAGGAAATAGAAAGCTTATCATTTTGCACAACAAAAGTTACAAAAGTATTTGCTACATGTAAATTCATGCTCATCACTATGTTATGCTAGGCTCACTAAAACCATCAGAACATTCGTTATACAGAAAACCTGAAATGCTATTCATTCAGATGCTCAAAAAATTGCTTAAGATCTGAAGTCCACATAAACTGTTGCAACGAAATTGAAAATCATTAGACAGGCACAAATATCAAAATGGTGAATGAATAGAATTGCATTGGCGGATCAAAAAAGAACACAAACATTTATACAAAATATACAATAAGGAGGCTGAAACAAGTTGTCCAGTTAATCAGTAAAGGGCAAAAGAAATATTTATAAACTCACAAAATCTAAAAGACATTAACAACATCCTGCGGAGAAACTTTATCAATGAATACATTTTCTCAGGACATTATAAACCATGTTATTTCTGATGGTTAAATTTTTGGATCCAAGTCAAATTGCCTATAGCTTCGTATCCTTATAACACGGAGTAGACAGGATAACTTTCTGTTTACAATCGGTAAGGTACTGAAGTAAACAATTAGAACGTAGCTTATTCTACACAGCAAAAATCGAGTCCCGTGACAGAAATTCGAGATTTTTCTTATTATTAAGCGAGTGATTGAGTGACAGACTACGAATAACAACTTGTACACATGGAGTATCTATGTGGGGTGATTTATTTCTAGCTACAGGGGTTTATGGTAATTAGCAGAATGGAAAAAGAGAAAACACCCTAAGTCTATAGATTAGGTGAAAATTATAAATTGAGGAGAAAATTTTTAATAATGAGGAACTGGAAAATTACAGATTAAAAAGTAATGGTGAAGAAATGTTTCGGGACCCCATTTTTTTTAAAGTATTCTTTTGTTCTTTTCCTTGTAATTTAATTTGGGTTTTTAAAGTATTTCTTTCTTAGTTTTACTGATTTCCCAGACAATCGGATTCACAAACTGTTATTGTATAGTTTGTATTATATTTCGAGTTCTTTTTTTACCTGTCTATACAGTTCTATTATTTCATCGTTTTAATATTTGTCTAATATCGAAACGTTTGATAAGTTTTGATATTTTTGATAATTGTCTAAAGATTTTTAGTTTCTTTGCTGCAGCCTATTCACATTTCGGATCATAAACAATGTATACCTTTTTTCCCCCTTTTTTGAGTAGTGAATGTAAGGAACTTCAGGGTTTTTGTATTGAGAATGCTATGAAGGTATGATATACAATTTACGTGTATCGAATACCGGTAGAGGCTTTTGTGGTTCAAAATGGTCTTGTTTTTAATTCATTCCACGTTTGTCCTTGGTTTTTTGTGTTCACCTGCTGTGTTCTTTATATATCTATATCTGTATCTATATCCATCTCTCTATCTATCTATCTATATATATATATATATATATATATATATATATATATATAAAAAAGTTCAAAGACGACAGTATTAAATGTATTTAGACATTTACTTTTAGATAATTTTCAGCTAAATCTCACACATCATCAGTTTTTTTTTAAATATTGAAATTTTAATAAAAATTGTCTCTGATCTTCTATCAATATTCGGCCGTTATCATTAATTTTTCAAATCAATTATTGAAATAATTTATAAAGATATTTTTAAAAATTAACGAAATATAAATAGTTATAAAATCCTGATAAATATACGCAATTTATTATTCTTATTCACTTTTTTTAAATTTCCGTTAATCTCATCACAATGACTTCAAGTATGAATACCCTAATCGTTTTTTGTAAATTCATAAAATTTACATAATAATACTATAGTTGTGTGCACATATGATTATAGACATAATATTTCGTATTCATTGTAGATTTTATTAATGAAAATTTTTGATTTTTACAAAGAAGTTTTCCTTTGTGCTACTTTTTAAATGTGTTTAATATTATAAAATTCTACACATTTGATTTGTAAACAGGTGTTGAAAAACTTGCTTAAATTACAAAGAACTATGAAACGCAATGAAAAAAAAAAATATATAATTGATGCAATTTTCTATTACTGAATTTTTTTTTCGAAATTTTCCAGATTTTGTAGTTTACTTTGTATTGTAGAATATACATAAAAGCAAGTACACTCAAATAAGTTTTTTACTATAAAATTTCTTTTGTTTTTATTATCATATTACGCCTAAAATGTTTCATTGTAAAAAGTAATAATACTTTTATTTTGCAATATATCTTAACTTGATATTATATTTCCAAATCTTTCACAGTCTAAGCAAGTAACATCATTTTATCTTCCTAAATCTTTTCCCAGCCCTTTTCACACTAACCACGTCTTCAGAAAAAAGATATAGACATTGAATTTTTAAAAATTTCTTTAAAACAAGTTCAAACTTCCATCTGCAATTCAAATTTCTAAAACGATATTTGATAAATACGTGGATAGCTAATGTCAGAAAAAATTAGAAAATTATCCATTACATTAGTCAATATATTTAAAAACATTATGGAATTATCTGAATAATAATTTTAATCCTTTATTGTAAGATATTATGGAAATTAATTTGTCATAATTTTTAAGGTTCAATTTTATTCAAATTTGTTTTTTTATAATATATTAATTAGCCATAAATTAAAATTGGATTCAAAGTTATCTCAGGTTTACCATACTGAATTTTTACAGTATTAATATGTTGTTAAAAATATCATATAATCTTTATACATTAAATTTTACACATCTTTACATTTCTCGATTTATTTCATAAAGTATGATTCAAAGGACTATTAAATGCAACGTAAAATAAAATATAATTGATGCAACTTTCTATTATTTAATTTTGTAGTTTACTTTGTATTGTATCACATACATAGAAGAAAGTACTCTCCAATATGTTTTTTGCTATAAACTTTCTTTGTTTCTATTTTCATATTATGACTATAAAACTATTCATTGTAAAAAATAATAATGTTTTTTTTATATATTTTTAAAGCAATATTTTATTCCCAAACCTTCCACAATCTAAGCAAATAACAATATTCTACCTCCCTAAATCTTTGCCTTAGTCTTTCACACTAACAACAAACTTCTCTTGAGAGAAATAAAATGCATTCCCCATTCATTCTGTATGTTCAAAGTCGAGATTTATCAGAAAGTTTTGGTTGAGGATATCTTAATCGTGAGTTTCAGTTTTGGAAACGATATCTTTGAAGATTATCGATAGTTTCGGATTGAATCCAATTCGAAAACTTCTTAAAAACCATCAAACATTTGACGCTTTTCAGAACAGTTTATCTTTTTTCTCTGTACATCTATTCACAACGGAATACACATTCAGATGGAAAAACTCAGCTTGAAGTTAAAACTATATTCAGACTTGAAAACGGGAAGTTAGAAAAACGTCAACTTTATTCATGACTTATTTGGATTTTAGTTTTTTGTGTTCGAGATAAGATGTGCTATGTTTTATATTTTTGCCGTTATAAATTTTTTCAGGAAAAAGATTTCGACATTGATTTTTTAAAATTTCTTTAGAAGTTCAAACTTCCATCTTCAATTCAATTCAAAATTTCTAAAACTGTATCTGATGACTACGTAGATAGTTAATATCAGAAAATAAGAAAAATATCCATTATATTAGTCAAAATATTTTAAAACATTATAGATTTGAACAATATTTTTAATCCCTTATTTATGATGTTACGGAAATTAATTTGCCACAAATTTTAAGATTTCATTTTGTTCAGATTTCGTTTTTATGATATATTAACTAGTTTTAAATTTAAATTGGTTCCAAATTTATCGCAGGTTCACGATACTGAATTATTACAGCATTAACATGTTGTTAGAAATATCACATATATATTATACATTTATACATTATACATTTTAAACATCTTTAAATGTCTAGATGTATTTTATAAAGTATATTAAGAGCACATACATGGTATAATTTATTTTAATTTAATTTGTATCTTGTTTTACTGTAATGACAGTAAAATGAAGCATGTGAGCGTTTAACATAAAAATGTTTTTTTTATTATTAAAAAATGAATTTCAAAATGAAGGATGAAAGGAAATAATTAAATGAATTTCTTAAATCAGCAAAACATTAAAAGTCATAAAACTCTTATTATTTCACAATCTCATAAGATTAATAAATATTAAATATGCAGTTAATTAACTGTAGTTATTTTGCTCTTATAGAAAATTAACATGATTCGAATTTATTGTAAAATTTTACAACTGATGTTAAATAAATCAAATCTTTTAAAATATAAAATTTAAATAAATAGTTATTTGTCGTATTTGAAATATACTAATGCATAATTATTTTAAAACACTAATGTTTTATATCTTTTTAGTTAGTATTCCTAATTATTATTTCCTCCATATATTACATCTTCATATTTTAAAGGTAAACTTTTGTTTTAAAATGCGAGACAATGCCTTTAGTATGAAATTAACTTCTACTAATAAAACCATGTTTCATAAATTCAGGACCATCAATTCATTACTTTTTTATACTACACCAGTAGCTATTATAATCATAAAATTTCAACTGACATCTTGTCCATAATATAAAAAGAAATATCTTTGTATTTTGGGATTGTCTGCAAATATTTTCAAAGTAAAAGAATCAATAGAATTCCTTTTCTTTCAAAGTTAAATTGATTTCTTAAATTCCACTGAAAAACAAATAAACCCAAATTAAGCAAGAGAGGCAGGAATCAGACTGGAATGTTTCGTTTTCTTAAATTCATTATCACTAGTGCAGCATTTTTTTGCTGTAATTTACTTCCAAATCAATCCTTCAATTATTTATCGAAATAGGAATCCTTTACTCGTTAATTTTGCTCATTTTTTAATTTATCTTCTGTGCATAGTTACATAATTGAATCAATCAGTCTGACATATGTTAAAAAAAGTCTTTATATTTTCTTTAGAAAATTTTAAATTCATTTATACTGAAATAAAAGTTAAACATGTGGGAGTTACACACAAATTTTATATTTATTAATTATTCAAACTGATACTATAAATTAAAAACATTAAAGCATTATACCAGAAATTCAGGATATTCAATGCGTTTAAATAACAGAATATTATTTTTTAAATTTTTTTGTATATTCGACCATTCCAGAGGGCTTATAACAATTATTATAAATCTAGAATTAAAACTTATAATTCAGCTCAAATATTTATATAAATTTTAGATTTAAATAATCTTTTTTTTTATTTATGATTTGTTGCCAAATGCAGCTATTATAACTATATAAGGTTTCATAATTCCTGATTTTTTTTTATTAATAGCTGATTATACTGATTATATGAGATTATTATAACATTTATTTTGTTTGGTCTTCGACATTTTCAGTAAAAAAATATACTTGAAGTAATCATTTTAGAATATTGAAAATAAAACAATTTACTTTTGGTAATTAAAAGGCCACAACCAGGACAATACCTGTAGAGTCAGTTTAATTGCAGCAAAGAAACAATTTATGTATATGGAAAATAAATATTATTAATGTTTTCCTAACAACGAGTTCAGAGAATATAATTTTCATCCTGAATTAGTCATAGCATACACATGCAACAACCAAAAATACAAAAAGGTTCATAAAAAAGCTCTTAATTTGTACTTACATTATTCTCGCTAAAATTTAAATTTTACCTATCTTAATTAATGTTTGTTTCATAACTATTGAGCAAAATATCAGTTTACCGGCATGTTTACAATTTTCCACCGACAACAATTAGTTTCGAAATTATTTTGCATTCATGTCCTAACAATATACAATCGCTGTAATTTTATACCTATTAGTTGATTATACTTTTATAAGTTCTTGAATTCCTCCCTAAAGTAAATATGTATTAAAGGATTTTGTAAAACTCAATTAATTTAATGCATAATGTAGTATTCATTTTCACAGTTTCATAAAGTGAATTATGATGGTATTTCAAGTAGTTGATGGATTTAAAGTCGGAATTTTCGGAATATTTTATTACCTTATTGTAATTTTCATACTAATTTAATTTCTAAAAGTAACTTGGTAATATAAGAAGACGTTGTACTCTATAAATAAGTCAATAGGTGTATTTGTATTTTATTTTAATGTGCAAAAATTATATGTTATTGAAAATATTATTTACAATCAAAAACTAAACATTTTTTAATATTTAATATTTCAACTAATTTTACAAATTTTAATAATTCTAAGTCAAATTTCATTCTTTTTTTTTTTATTTGAGAAGTTTCCCACAAATTTTCTGTAAAAATCTCTTGTATTAAGAATTTTTTTAAATGGTTTTAATATATTACGAAAAATAGAAAACTAAAACTAATTTTCAATTTTTTTAAATTAACATTTATACAAATTCTTATTCCATGCACATAATTATCAAGTAGCATTTGTAAGAAATAACTACAAAAAAATCTAAAATCTTAATATTTACAAAAAGACGTTAATATTTTAAATACATTCTTTTAATAAAAATAACGCATTTTTATTTTAAATTCTTATGCGTTTTAGATATTTATAAATGCCTAATTGAAAAAAAGGTTTAACCTTTATTATTGAGTAAATAATTTGAAGGCAAAAAAAAAAAAAAATATGCAAGTGTAAATGCAAAATATTCGATAGTTTTATGGCATTTTGTCAATTAATCTGAAATGTTGTTTCTGGAAATTACAATTGAAAAAGAATTATATTGTAGATGTTTTATCTAAATGTTTTTATTTGAAAAAAATATTTAGTGGTTAATTAAAAACTTCTATTTATTTTGTAATGTATTAGAAAACAATTTAATATGTTAGTTAAATTTTTATTTAAAGCAATAGAGAATAATTTAAAAAAAAACGAAAAGATCTTAATAATCAGTAATTTCAATAACTAAATATTAAATATTGAGTATTAAATAAAGATTTAAAAATAAAAATAACAGCGCAAACATTAAAAATATTAATTATAATGCATTTCTAGAATTTAAGGCATTTTTATAACAATATTTAATTCTTAAATAATTTCATTTCGATTACCCTTATGCAGTTTAGTGCCACATATGCATTTTTTATTCTATCATATTATATTTAATATTTAAATTTAGAAGTTTTTAATAATTCATATACGGGAATTATACAAATTTTAATAATTTACCGTATTTAACTACTTACAATTTAATGAGCCTGAATAGTATCTGATTCGTTTTTTAATTCTGATTTAAAAACCGACAAACTAAACTGCTTTTGAAATATTAAATTTAGTTAAATATATAAAATTTGCATGAAATAATTGAATAATAAAATACTAAAACAGGAAACTAAAAATAAAATGAAAATGTTATATAAAATTTTAATTGTGGGACATTTAATTCTTGAATTATAATATTTATTACAAAATATGTATAAAATTTAAAAAAATATATAATTTTAGATTAAATTTACTTTTGAATAATTTAATATGTGAAAGTTAAAATATTTTTCTTCTACTTAAATGAATTTATCACAGTTTGAACAGTAGTTGTTTAATCATTTTTTATTTTTATAGATTTATTATGTAGTCTTTTTAGTAAAAATAATTCTGATATATATATATATATATATATTAAAGTCGAAACATTGTATTATTATATTATTAAAATGCTTTTATGAAAGAAAAGAAATATTATCAAATAAACTGCATCATCTTAAAAATATTCTCATCTTTCTATTAAAGGAACTTTTATTTTATAAACATATTCCCTATAGATTACAATGTTCAAGAATTAAGATAAAACTTAAGCAATAATTCTTCTTATCTATCTTAGGCTTTCAATTCCTTTAGCTTGTATAATTAGCATCTCTGTAATAAATATACGAAATTCTTTTTAAGATAGTCCATGGTATTTATTATTAAATCTACTTTGGTTATTCTTATCAACCCCTAGATGAATATTCCATGAAGGATATACTCATCGAAACGTATTTGGTAATGAGCGAATCTTCAATAAAATATATTTATAATTTACTTGCGAGCAAAAGGAAAAAAATTATACTCTAGCAAAAAAAAAAATAAATAAATAAAATAAAAATAAATAAAATTCTCTCAACCTTTTTTATTCAACAGAACATACAAATATCATTAATATATTAAGTTAAACTCTAATTACATTATGAAAACAAAACTGTTAATTAAACTATTACTGTACTAGGGAGGATATTAATTAATTGTCCATTATTATTTTTAGTTTTTATTGCTTACTATTTGAATTCCCATGAAACATTTTTATGCCAATCATACCAACATTATGTTACTGAACTCACTGAATATATAAATGGCTATCGTTTTATTTAACTTATTTGAATAACTTAATATATATAATTACAATTTGTTTTTGAATTTATTGAGAAACAAAAATAAATTATTACTTCTTTATTGAGATCTGTTACTGTGAATGAATTTAAATTGAAAAGATAAATTTCCAAACGTAAGATATTCTGATATCTTCATATTTATTTACTAAATATCTGGAAGAATTTCTTTGCAATTTTCCATCAGCTAATTCCCATATTGTTCGTTCTCAATAATGTAATTATAAAAAATTTCAATTTCAAAAACATTAATGAATGTTCCATTTATATTAAGAAGTATTTATATATAGTGTAGGCTATTTAGAAAATGTGATGAGGTATTAGTTAATTTCTTTTCAATTAATATACAATCAAAAAAATATTACAGTTTTAAATTATTATAAAACAGTTCAACTTTGATATTTTATAAACATAGCTAGAAAAGAAATTCATTTTTCATGTTTATTTTTGAAAGACAATTAACAAAATTTAAAAATCATGTTTTCATTATTTTTTATAATTTTATATTTCGCTGAGTTTAAAATACACAATACATTTACATTGCAAAATTTTAAGAAAACATTTATTCAACAAGACGCCGCTTTAAGAAAAACTGGATTCCAGTATCTTACACTTTTGTTCTGTGATTTATGTGACAATATTAAAAGATGAAATTAATACTTGTACCATGTGCAATTAAATTTAACCAAATATTTTTGGAGTAATTTTAATTTATTTTTCTTAAGTCAATGTTTTGATGAATTTTTATGATTAAATGTAAATTACAAAACAAAATATTATCTGCTACAACTTTTTAATTTGTAAAATTTGAAAGGTCATATGCAATGTCTACAATAACAAATGCCCACGCTTTTCAAATAATACCATCAAACTTAGAATTTGAACAAAAAACATGATTAATTTTTAACTACCTGTTACTAGTACATTGACAAAGAAATTTAATCATAAATGCTTCCAAATTTAAATAAAAATTTTAAAATGTGAAAAATTCATGGAAACATAAATTAAAAACCGAGTACTCAAAAGATTAAAAAGTTCTACCTTTTAAGACTAAATGTTCTAAATGAAATATCGAAAAATAAAATTTACCATTCAAACTTTTATAAATGTAGAAATAAATGATATTTTGTAGCTATTGCTGTGGTTACAAATAAAATATAAAATATATATTCAGTTAAAACATCTTTCAAAATATTAAATTAGTTTAAAATACTTTTAAATCACAAATGCTATAAATGTGTGTACAACAATACATGAATATTTATTAATTTTTCATATCAATTCAGGTTCTCAAACAATCCCAGTAATGATGACTGCCATAAACTTCATTGTTTTCCTAAAGGAATTTAAATACTGAAAGAAAATTTCTAGAAAGTTCTGAAGGTAAATATTAACAAAAATTTCAATATATTTTGAATTTATTATTAGAGTAAAAAGTCGTTTAAGTAGTTTAAGATAAAATAGAAATTTATGACTTATAATGGAAAATTTAGCTTAAGAATTAAATCCAGTCTTCTTTTATTTTTATCCCTTTATGGATTTCCAAGGCTAGAATTTTTACTTTTATTTAAATTTTAAAACTCTTTTTAGATAGTTCTACATAGTTCTATTAGTAGATTGTTCTCTATAGTTTAGATAGTTCTAAAGAACAGTTCTAGATATTTCTGAAGGTAAATCTTAAACAAAAAATTCAGTATATTTTAAATGTATTCTTAGAGTAAGAAGTCGTTTAAGTACTTTAAGATAAAATAGAAATTTATGACTTATAATGGAAAATTTAGCTTAAGAATTAAATCCAGTCTTCTTTTATTTTTATCCCTTTATGGATTTCCAAGGCTAGAATTTTTACTTTTATTTAAATTTTAAAACTCTTTTTAGATAGTTCTACATAGTTCTACTAGTAGATTGTTCTCTATAGTTTAGATAGTTCTAAAGAACAGTTCTAGATATTTCTGAAGGTAAATCTTAAACAAAAAATTCAGTATATTTTAAATGTATTCTTAGAGTAAGAAGTCGTTTAAGTACTTTAAGATAAAATAGAAATTTATGACTTATAATGGAAAATTTAGCTTAAGAATTAAATCCAGTCTTCTTTTATTTTTTTATCCCTTTATGGATTTCCAAGGCTAGAATTTTTACTTTTATTTAAATTTTAAAACTCTTTTTAGATAGTTCTACATAGTTCTATTAGTAGATTGTTTTCTATAGTTTAGATAGTTCTAAAGAACAGTTCTAGATATTTCTGAAGGTAAATCTTAAACAAAAAATTCAGTATATTTTAAATGTATTCTTAGAGTAAGAAGTCGTTTAAGTACTTTAAGATAAAATAGAAATTTGTGACTTATAATGGAAAATTTAGCTTAAGAATTAAATCCAGTCTTCTTTTATTTTTTTATCCCTTTATGGATTTCCAAGGCTAGAATTTTTACTTTTATTTAAATTTTAAAACTCTTTTTAGATAGTTCTACATAGTTCTATTAGTAGATTGTTCTCTATAGTTTAGATAGTTCTAAAGAACAGTTCTAGATATTTCTGAAGGTAAATCTTAAACAAAAATTCAGTATATTTTAAATGTATTCTTAGAGTAAGAAGTCGTTTAAGTACTTTAAGATAAAATAGAAATTTATGACTTATAATGGAAAATTTAGCTTAAGAATTAAATCCAGTCTTCTTTTATTTTTTATCCCTTTATGGATTTCCAAGGCTAGAATTTTTACTTTTATTTAAATTTTAAAACTCTTTTTAGATAGTTCTACATAGTTCTATTAGTAGATTGTTCTCTATAGTTTAGATAGTTCTAAAAAGAACAGTTCTAGATATTTCTGAAGGTAAATCTTAAACAAAAAATTCAGTATATTTTAAATGTATTCTTAGAGTAAGAAGTCGTTTAAGTACTTTAAGATAAAATAGAAATTTATGACTTATAATGGAAAATTTAGCTTAAGAATTAAATCAGTCTCCTTCTATTATGGTCCCTTTATTGATATACAAGGCTAAAAGTTTTTACTTTTATTTAAATTTTAAACTATTTTAATAAGAATAACCAGAAAATGAACCAGTTTCTTGATATTACTTTTCTTTTCAGTTGCCAGGGGACAGGTAGTTTTGATAAAGTTGTGAATTTCTGCACATCCCTATTATTCTCTTTATATAAAGGGAGGAAGGATTTCTTGGAATATTTCTTACAGAGCAAACTCATATTTTATTCACACCGAGAAAATTCCTCCCAGACAACACATTTCCGGTGGAGATGCTCAAACGTACATCAGCCTGCTTTTTTAAATTAGGGAAAGGGAGGGTAAACTTAGCATGACTAAGTGTGCTTTATTTCGTTAAATCTATCGCCCACGTTTTGAAAAGAAGACGACGTTATTGATAATATTTGCAAAGGTATTAAATTTGAAATTTCGAAAGTGTCTTACATATTTACTTTTAAATAAATATACCTAATAAGAAATTATCAAAATGGTTCAGTAGCATTGTTAAATAAGAGTTAAAGTTCTCAAACATTAAGAAGTTCAGTATATTTATATATATCAAAATATTTATATTATAATTGCTTTCAATAATCATATATGATCATATATAAATGTTTTTAATGATCTGCCAAATATTTGAAACTAAGTTGGGACATATAAAACCTTTTTAGCTGCATAATGCATTAAAAAATTTTAAATTGCATACTGTGAAAATTTCTTGAAATTACATCAAGAGCATTTTTAACTCTTATTTCTGAAATATTGATACATAAATGGTTTGTGAAATATCAATGCATATTTAGTTGAAATGAATTACAAATTATGTAAAAATTTTATATTTTTAAGTTAGCATGACTAAGAGTGCTTTATTCAGTTCAATCTATCGACCACGTTTTGAAAAGAAGACGACGTCATTGATAATATTTGCAAAGTTATTAAATTTGAAATTTTGAAAGTGTCTTACATATTTACTTTTACATAAATATAACTAATAAGAAATGAACAAAATGTTTCAGTAAGAATGTTAAATGAGATTTCAAAGTAAGTAAGTGAAATAAGAGTTACAACTCTTGAACAGCAAGGAGATCGATAAATAATTGCTTTCAGTAATCATATATGATCACATATAAATGTTTCCAATGATCTGTAAAACTGTTTTTCCTGTCTAATATTTGAAACTAAATCGAGACATATTTTTGAGCTGCTTATTGCATTAAGAAATTTAAAATCGCATACTGTGAAAGTTTATTGAAATTAAATCATAAACATGAAATCATAATCATTTTTATAAATCATAATAAAAAATAAATCTTATTATATATAATTAAATCATAATCATTTTTACATAAATATAGCATAATTTTAACTCTCATTTCAGAAATATTGATGCAGTAAATGGTTTGTGAAATATCAGTGCTTATTTGGTTGAAATAAATAACAAATAATATAAAAAATTTTAATATTTTCAAGTAAAATGTTTTATTCGTATTTTTGTTAGATAAATAGATATATTTTTAGTTGAATGTATATTTCTTTGTACCGGGGTTTTATCCTAGATCAATATCATACAAAAATATGACATTTAAAGTAGTTGAAAACAATAAAATGTTTAATGATAGGAACCACCTGTAATTAAACATTTTAATAATAGTCAAATAATATGCCATTCATTCAAATAATATTTTTGATTGAAACAAGTTTAAATGATGACTACAAACAAAATACCTCAGTATATGATTGTTATATCAATAAGAAATATTATAATATTAAATGCTAAGAATTCCTTCATTTAATTTTTGTTTTCCTTGTAGGAAATATGTTGAAATGATTTTTCTATCGGAACATAAGCCTCTTTTTTTTTCTTACCAGTTTTTATATCGAATGCTATAAAACATATTTACCTTTTTTCTTCATATTATAAGCAATCAAAATTAAACACATTTACTGCAGAGCCACATAATTACAACGCATATTAATTGAAAAGTCAATATTACAACGAAGGCGTTTTTAAAGTATCTAACACTTTTGAAACGTTTTTTTCAGAAAGTTATTTTTTCACTTTTAATGAAAAAATTATAAGCGATTGAAAATTTAATAAATTCATAAAAACCAAAATCGCCACCACTAAAAAATATTATTTAAGTTAAATATAAAAGTAATCGACGACATTTTAAATATATGAGTTAAAATAAACAAGTATTTTTTTAAACTCATGCAATCTTCAGTAATTGTAAAGTTGATAAAATTTGTTTTGCATTAAGATCTGTTCTGCATACTTCATTGCAACTGTTATTTCTTCCCTAATAGAGAATAACAAACAGTTGAACGAAGTATGGAAACATAAAGAACACTAACTGGGAAAACAGGGATTTTTTAACCACTGCAATTTGTAAAAATTCAGAATGGGTTTAAAATTTACGTACTAAAAATGTGTTTAATCGATTATGTCAAAATGACAAATGATAATTATTATATATAAACTTCATGATAAATAACTATATTCCTAAGTGTACGTGTTTTATCTGCACAACAAACCGACGAAACAATTACCCCAATAAAGGGGTTATATTATCTCATTAAAATATTTAAAAATAGAGATGCTTTCTTCGACCTTTGCTTTATTTCTCCTTTCAATATGCAAATTTATGAAATAATGGATTTTGATTTAAGCACTTTAAAATGTCAGATCCTGTTCATTATTTAATCACCTGGAAACTAAAAACTTTTATCGCAAAGAAAATTTCCCCCTTAGTGCTTTATATCAAGTTTTTATCGATACTAAATACATCAACGTTAAGTTAATTACTTTTACTTGAGTCGAGTTTTGATGGATAGCATTGGAGAAAATAAATTAGGTAAGTGTGGGTCACGTAATGAAACAAAAATTAGATTTTCAAAGCTAAAATATACTTTTTTTTTTTTTTTAATCTATATAATTTACGCGAAATTGTGTTTGTGTTGTATTGATTAACTTATTATCTTCTTATGTAAACATTTCTGCCAAGTAACAATTGAACAAATGTTTCCTAAAATTTATACAATTTAAAAGGCATACTTACCAGAGAATGAATGAATTCATCAATCAATGGGCTTCAATAAATGACTAATTATGCAAAGATAAATTTATTGGTTCTTTTCATTTCTCTTTTCATAATAACGTTCTGTCTGAAATAAGTAGTGCTCTTGTTTTGAGAAGAATACTCTAGTATATCGATAAATGTGGACATTGATTTCTATCAGTGCATGATTTATGTGCATCAAAAATCAAAGAATAATATAATTTTCCATAATAAGTATTCAATACTTAAATATATATAAATGTTTTCAAAACCTTACTTACTTAAAAATTATATTTTAATACTTTGTATATAAATATATTTTGATATATATTTATAAATACATTTGTATATATTTATATTATAAATTTTGATATACATTTAATTTGATTTTTTCCCTATCCAGTTAAAATTATATTTTTTAACTGGAGAGGGATATTAGTAACTTGCAAGTTTTGATTTGAAATACATTCCCATTAAAATCTGAATAAAGTTTTTAATTTGAAGTATTTGATACTCATTTAATTAATAATGTCTTGTCTCAAATAATAGTGCTCTTGTTTAGAGAAGATATAGTATATCGGTAAATGTACTATATTCTGGTATATCGGTAAGATATATATTCTAGTATATCGGTAAATGTACTATATTCTAGTATATCGGTAAGATATACATTCTAGTATATCGGTAAGATATACATTCTAGTATATCGGTAAATGTGAGCATTGATTTTTATCAGTGAGTGTTTTACGTGTATCAAAATTCATGAATAAAATCATTTTCTATAATAAGTATTCAGTACTTAAATATATATACATGTTTTAAAAACCTTACTTATTTGTAAATCAATAATCTAATACTTTGTATATAAATGTATGTGAAAAAATGTATTTATAAATATATTTTTTTAACTGGACATGGAAGATGGTAATTTGCAAGTTTTGATTTGAAATACATCCATATTAATATCTGAATAAAATTTTATTTAAATTTAATTTAATTTTATAATACTTGTAAAATTAATTATTTAAAAATTATAACTAAATTTAATTTAAAATTAATTATAATTTACTTAAAAATTTAATTTTTTTAAATTATTTAATTATTTTTTAAAATTAACATCAAATTTAATTTTTTTTTATACTGGTAAAATAAAAATTATAAATTTAGTTTTTCAATTTTACCAGTAGTAATATATTTCGTTATAAGCTGCTATTTAATATGGCACCGTTTTCTTTTCTTTTGAAAAGTAAATATCTTAGGGTTTTTTTTTTTTGTATAAGTGACCATTGTGGAAGTGATCTGAATTTATTAATCCGAATCAATCATTGAATCTTTTAAAGTCTAAGGAATGAATTGAATAGAAGAACTTTTGATACTATTACTTTTTTTCAAAATATTATTGAAGACTTAATAAAAGAAAGAAATCAAAAAGTTATCATTTTTGTGGAAAAAAATTAGATCTGTTGGAGACGCGGAAAATCTAAAACCTTTTTTTCAAACAATGGCATAAAAAGAAATGAAAGAAGATACTTTCTGATTTCTAAAGACATTTGCGTTCAAAAAAAGGGGCTGTCGTTGCCTACCATATGTGTCATTTGCCATTCGAGGCCTACTTAAGTTTCCGCACGAAACTGACAGACCTCATTAAAACACAACATGCAACTTTTTTACATAAAATGGATAAAAACCTAATCTAAAAATATTAATAAAAACTTATTAAAACAGTTCTGAATTGAATAAAAATATACCATTGTATCGTGACTTTCATTCTCAAGTTGGAAGTTTCTGTAAACAGATAGTCCTTTCATGCTTAAAATATTATTTAAATAAATATTGTATGTTATTAATATACTTCATTTCAATTCGTTAATTTGTATGTTATTTCGCTTAAATTTATGTATAATTTTTTTAACTAACATATCATCCTTGATTAATCCTCAAGCAAATAATGCGTTAAAATAATTGCATTTTAATAAATAATTTTATATTAAAATAATTAAAAGCTAATTATTGAATATTTATATTTTTCTTAATCAACCTAGCCTTAAAATAATTCAAAATATTTATATTTTATAAATAAAAGAGTTTGTTAGATTTAAATATAAAATAGTTCGTTACGATGTTCCTACAATCAATAAAAATTAGAAAATTTGCATTGTAAAAAATTTAAGACACAGCAAAAGTGTTTCATAAAGTCAGTAATTGCTAATTCATAAAATACTTAGAGATTTTTTTTTATGGATTAGTTATGTTTAATGCTTTTAGTTCTGTGCTTTACAATTTTAATGTTTTAAATATCATTTTACAAAATGTATTTCATGAAAAAATTATATCATTTTCATTGCATTAATAACACACATTATACAGAAAAATTTGGTAAAAGAGCACCCCGTGTTTATTTTTTAAAATTGTATACAACAAATTCTACCAAATACAGAAGATTTCTTATAGAAGCCTAGCTTGTATCCTAAAAAATAAAAAGCTTTTTCAATTTCCATCTGCACAAATAAAGAAAATTGTGTAATTATAAAGGAATATAAACTGCATGCCATAAAAGCGATTTTATAAAAAATTATTTTTCTCCTACAGGTTCCTTAAGTATTTTTTTCATGCACTTTTATAATTTTAAAAGTAACACAGAACAACAATTTCGATGTAATTTTCTCTGAGTTTTTTAACAACCATTAGTTACTAAATTTGGGTTGCTAAACACGAATATGACAATGAAATTAAGAAATTGTCTTCCTTTTCTAAGATATTAGTAACTTAATGTTTTCATATTAAACAATATGTAACAAACGCATGTACACGTTTACTCTGTGTTACGGGGTAGCTTTGACTGCCTCATATGTGCACATATGCCTTTTGACAGAATCAACATTTAAAATTGTCCAACATTGGTCTACGAACATTGTAATGGACAATTTTCACTGACATCCTTTCTCTATTTCCGCAATGTTCAACTGAAAAAGCTCACCATGATCATAGCTAACATGGTCATACTTTTCAGGAAAGAAGTCCAAATGACACTGCGGGAAATGAACGTTTAGAGACACAGTGCTATAAAATTTCTTATAAGGAAACAACCTGTCCATCACTAAATTCTTACACTTTTTGACTTCACATTCATAAGAAATTCGTCGACAAAAGACGAAAAACCTTCTAAGCTTCTTTCTCATCTTTTGAGCACTATACCAAAATTTGCATCTTTAAAGATGTTTGAAGCAAATGTTTCAAATTCTCATAATTTTCTTTCATAGGGACAAAGTGTCCGATTGAAAAAGCCAAGAGTGTCCAAGGTGGAAAGTTGGTTTCCATTATGCAATGGTATTGTCTCGAGATTTATTTAGGATGAATCTATGAATATCCCCATTGTGGAAGGACATATTCTATTTTGAGAGTCTTTATTAAACCATTGACATCAAAAAGAAAACCAGCTTTTCGAATAAAATAAGGAAGAAATTGACCATGACGATTGTGATACGAAATCATTCCGACATCTTTCTGAGTAAATTCCATTCTCTAAGTTTCGATGAAAGTAACTCTGCCTGAGTCTTGGGCATCTATATTTTTATCTAAAAGGGTATTCATTTTCCTTAAGACAGAGTGTGTAGTGTAGGTATAGTATCATTACTATATTCAGCACAAGATGTAGAAGATTGTAGAGCATCACAGGAAATTGATTCTTGATCTTCTCTCGATCAATGAAAATTCATTTGGAATCACCGGAATGGGAAACATTTCACCATGGGGAATCGGTAGCATAGTGGATAGTATATTTGGGTGCAGCTCTTTCTTTTATTCCTTGTGATTCCTCTATTAAGAGGTTGGACCATGCAGAAGTAGCAGTCATTTACGTGATTACTTTGTTCTCTCCAAATCATATAGCAAATGGCACTGTCATTTGTTTTTGTATCGCAGTCACATGGAAAGTTTCCTCGTACAACATTTCAGCATATATGTGGGGCACAGTTTATATCCTGATCTTAATTTTGCATCCGAGATTAAGGTGGTATGCCGTTTTCACTTAGAAGTAATGGACAAATTTGGGGTTTCAAATGCCAATTATCCACATAGCAAAAGTTATTAGCAAAATAAACGCACATACACGGCATCACAACTCTAAAAATATAACGTATTTAACTACATTACAAATTCATTCCTTTCTCACACAAAATACAGCTTTCTACTAATAGTTATCCTATTTTTATTTTGAGAGTCAATACAAGAAATAGTGCCGATAGATACACTGTGCATCTGCTGCAGACTAATTACAGTCAAAGGGTTTACTCAATAGAAGCTATAAAGTTTTTAAAAAAATAATGTCTTGAGAAACACCTTTCTAAATCTTACTTTTTCAAATATTTTATGTATATTTAATATACAGGGTGAGAAAAAAGTATTAAAGCAAAAAAAAAAAAAAAAAAAAAGGATTGTCTGAAATCTATTATAATTAGACATTTATTTATTAGGATACATTGTCAGTTATGTTATAGCTTTTAAGACAATGCACTTCAATAAATTTCAACGTTTACCTCCTTGGTAATTCGAGGAATGGCAAAGCTGTTTCGCCAAGTGTTATTTAACAAGTTTTCTTTAACAGTACACACAACATGTTTTATCCCAGCTTTCAGTTCTTCAATGTTAGCAACAGGTGAGGTAAACACTCTACAATTCCTACAGACCCAAAAGAATAAGTCAAAAATATAACATCAGAAAGCCATGGTGTTGGTCCATCCCTTCCAATCCACCTGCTTGAAATTTCTCGTCTTGCAACTTACGAACTACGGAACGCCAGTGAAGAGGTGCTTAATCTGCAGATAAATAATCAATGGTTGAAATTCTGATAACAGAGGTACAATGAACAGTTTTAATAAGTCTAAGTAAAGGTAACGTTTTCTCCCTTGAAAAACAGTTTATTATCTTGTTATGCATGAGGCACTTCGAAACATTAATTTTAGTGCTATCTCTCACTATCTGTGTAAAAACATGATGTTTTCCCGATACTCAAATGATGGTACTATGTTTATTAACCTTTCTGCAAATATGAAAAGTTGAGTCATAAGAAAAATAAATGTGATTTAAGTAATTGTTTTTTATAACAATTCTGATCAGATCTATAGCAAGAAAAAAACTCTTAAAAGTGAAATATCCAATGATACAAAAATTGAATTATTATTACATTCAACGGTTATTTAGAAAACTGAAGGAACCAAGTTACTCAAAAATGATTATTTTCATGTTTAAGAAAATTTGTGTGTTATGCAGTGTAATTTAAAATTTAGACATTTTATTAAAATTGTATCTCATTATATTTGTTCTTATATAAATTTTTATGCACGTAAAATTATCGTTAAGAAACACATAAAAACAAACTAAATTATAGTGTCCATACGAATTATTTGAGATAAAAACAACTTTTAAATCTTTTAAAAATATTTTCAAATTTTTGTTGAGGTTTTTTTAATATTAAAGTAAAAATTTTAACTAATATAAAAAGTAAAATCATTTAAAATGATTTAATGTAAGAAATTAAACAGAACTTTAAAATTTCTACCATTTGTATTAGGTTTTCTTAAACATTCTTATCTATTTAATTTTAGAAATACTTGGGGTTTTTTTTTTCAATTTTTCAACCTCAAGAATTAAAGTATGGGTTTCAATCTGTTATTAAAAATTATATTTCTGGTTTCTGTTTGCTTACAAAATTATTCTATTTATAATTTATGGCAGACATATACGTTTGTATGGGGATAATACTCACGTTCATAGTTAATCAATGCCATCGTACATAGCAATCAACAATGCTAACAAAGCGAAAAACGTTTATACCCAGAGGGGATCAGATTTTATCCAAGCGGCTAAAGAATGGTCCACAATAACGAAGAATGCAATTTCGTGGAAAATTGTTCTGTAATCGACAAAGATAGAGCGTACTTTAAAAGATATGGGGGAATTATTGGTGTTCTAGGAGATGAATTTTACCTTGAGAAATATAATTTTTTATTTCATTTGTTTCAATAAGCATAAATAGTTACTGATACATCTTAAATGAAAATTAAAAAAAAAAATTAAAATTTATTAAAATAATTATTATTACTAACAGCAAATAGATGCAGTTTAGATATATGATTCTGTAATGACTCGTGATATCAACATACTGAAAAAAATTTTGTCTAATCCAAATGTATTTAAAGTATCTTAATGATGAATTTGTAATTACACATCATGGTATTTGTTAAATGTATCGTTGAAATACTTTTTAAATTTTGATTGCGCTTATTGTTTTGCAAATGAAAGCCATATATAGGCTATATATGATTAGATATTTTGAATTGTCATTATTTGTAGATTTATTTAAAAACATTTTATATCTTTCTATAATAGGAAGAAATATAAGTAACAAAAAAAGTTCAAGTTTATAATTTTCAAATGCTTATTTCAATAAACATCACTAGATTTAATATTTAAATGTTAAATTATATATGAAAAATAATTTTACAAGAAAGTAATTTATTTTATTCTCACAATCCTTTTTCTAACCGTTAATATAAGTGAAGATAATTACCAGATTCTTAGGTAAGTCATGTTTTACTTATCATGTTTACATAATTATCAGACTCCTAGATAAGTCATGTATTATATGTTATCCTAAATATATTCTAGATATCCTAGATAAGTCATGTATTTTTTTGCAAAGAGGAGATTTTTTCAAACGTATTTTAAAAATAAAATTAAAAAAATATTTATTACTCAAATAATGTATTATTTAATGAAATATAAGAAAATGAAAAGTTTTGTCATAGTGTTATATAAATTGAAAAAACATATCTTATGAAAATTTCAAGAAGTTTGATAAAATTAAAGATGAAAACAAAAACTTTCTTATATTAGATAAATGTGTAAATTTTATATGAAAATTAAATTTTGAGTTAAAATAATAAATTAACTTACTTTTTTTCCTTCTAATTTCTAGAAATAACATATATTATTTTTATATATATATTGGATTAAAATTTATAATCTTTAGAGTGAACATTAGTTAGACATATATTTTATTCTAAATGCTGTGACAGAAATTGAATCCTTTGCTAATATGTTTAAAAATTAATAAACTAAAGTCGTAAACGTTTTTGCAAAACATTGTCGCACCATTCTCAAAGAGAACGAAATTAAGTGAATTTCCCAATAGAAAAATTTATTTAGAACTGTTCAAAGCTTTTCTGGAGGGAACCAGTTGCCAAAATTGCTCTTTGAAACATGTTTTTATATCATCAGAAACCATTTGAATATGAAAAGCATCGCCGAGAAATTCAAAGCTAAACAATCAGGCGAATGGAGCATCATTCTCAAAAATCCAGGGTTGAAATTTAAACTATGTAAATGGCAATGCCAAAGAAAGCTCACTTTGATGTTCGAAGATATAGAAATCATGCATATTTTTCTGTAGAAAAGAAAATATCCAAGCACAAGAAAATCAAAATGATGAAGCAGATGGAGATGAAAGAATGTCGCTCAATAACATTTGATACAATATCTAAACACTACACAAACATTCTATTGAATGCCGCATACATCAGCTGAGCAACGGAATTTCCGCTGAATTCGAAATTATGCTTTACAATTAATCTCTAATGTCAAAATAAACTTTTGCATTTTTAGTTTTGTGAAATTTTTGTCCAAAAGTAAAAGACTACATTATATGATTGGTAGATTTTTTTGCTACATTTATTGATTTTTAAAATGCTATATCTTAATTTTCTTTATATATTAATATTTTAAATGTTATATTACTCTTAATATTTGATTAAATCTAGTCATATTTGTAAAGTTTTCAAAAAAAGAGTTATTCTTTAAAATTGATAAAAACTGAATAACTAATATCTAATAAATAATTATTTTACTAGAAATTCAATTATTATCTTAATTATATTTATTTTAACAACGTAAGTCTACATTAATCTAAAAATACCTTGAACAGAATCAATGAAAATTATCTCTTAATCTCTACGTTTTACAATCAATCTCTAATGTTAAAATAGACTTTGCATTTTTACTTTTGTGAAATTTTCTTCCAAAAATAAAAGACTACATGATTTGATTGTGATAATCTTCTTTTGTTTCGTTTATTGATTTTTGAAATGTTACATGCCAGTTTTCTTTATATATTAATATTTTAATTGATTTAATACTCTTAATATTTGATTAAGTGTAGTCGTATTAGTAAATAAAGTTTCAAAAAAGGTTTGTTCTTAAAAATTGTCAAAACTGAATAACTAATCTCTGATAAATAATTATATTTTTAGAAATTGAATTGTTATCTTAATTATTTTATTTTAAAAATATAAGTCTGCATTGTCTAAAATACCTTGAACAGAATTAATGAAAATTATCTCTTAATCTCTATGTTTTATAATCAATCTCTAATGTCAAAATAGACTTTGCATTTTTACTTTTGTGAAATTTTTGTCCAAAAGTAAAAGACTACATTAAATGATTGTAATAACCTTTTGTTTCGTTTATTGATTTTTGAAATATTATATGTCAGTTTTCTTTATATATTAATATTTTAATTAATTTATTACTCTTAATATTCAAATAAGTCTAATTGTATTTTTAAAGTTTTCAAAAAAGGGCTATTCTTTAAAATTGTTTAAACTGAATAACCAATCTCTAATAAATAATTATTTTACTAAAATTGAATATCTTAATTTTTTATTTAACAACATAAGTCTACATTAGTCTAAAATCCCTTGAACAGAATCAATGAAAATTATCTCTTAATCTCTATGTTTTACAATCAATCTCTAATGTCAAAATAGACTTTACATTTTTTTTACTTTTGTGAAATTTTTGTCCAAAAGTAAAAGACTACATGATATGATTGTGATAGCCTTCTTTGTTAAGTTTATTGATTTTTGAAATGTTATATCTTAATTTTCTTTATATATTAATATTTTAAATGTCATATTACTCTTAATATTTGATTAAATCTAGTCATATTTGTAAAGTTTTCAAAAAAAGAGTTTTTCTTTAAAATTGATAAAACTGAATAAATAATCTCTAATAAATAATTATTTTACTAGAAATTCAATTATTGTCTTAATTATATTTATTTCTGAACTGAATAACTAACTTCTAATAAATAATTATTTTATTGAAAATTCAATTATTATCTTAATTATATTTGTTTCAACAACGGAAGTCTACATTAATCTAAAATCTCTTAATTTCTGTGCTTTACAATCAATCTCTAATGTCAAAATAGACTTTGCATTTTTACTTTTGTGAAATTTTTGTCCAAAAGTAAAAGACTACATTATATGATTAGTAGATTTTTTTTGCTACGTTTATTGATTTTTAAAATGCTATATCTTAATTTTCTTTATATATTAATATTTTAAATGTTATATTACTCTTAATATTTGATTAAATCTAGTCATATTTGTAAAGTTTTCAAAAAAAGAGTTTTTCTTTAAAATTGATAGAACTGAATAACTAACCTCTAATAAATAATTATTTTACTATAAATTAAATTTGATCTTAATTATTTTTATTTTAACAACATAAATCTACATTAGACTAAAATACTTTGAACAGAATCAATGAAAATTAACATTTATAATTTAAATGCATTTTATTAATAAAAAGAATTTTCGCATTACGCAACGTATTTCAAAGAAATAGTTTTACGCCGCTAAAATATAGTTTAAATTAAAAAGTATATTTATATATTTAATCATATAAAAAGCAATTTTTAAGTTTAATTTCATAAATAATATTTAGGATTGTAATATTCAGTTAAATTTTTAGTATACTAAAATATGTAAGTGGTTATTACTTAATTGTATTAAATTTTAAAACCGAAATTTCATCTAACACTATTTTTAATAGTTTAAGGAATAACTGAGCAATAGTTTGAAAATTCTTAAGACTCATTATACTAGTTTTGTCTTTTTAATTATCGCTTCTGTTTTGTGAAAACACGATACTTTGTTAGTGAAGTCTATTATTTTTAACCTTTATGTAATGATAAACATTGTCTGTAAATATTCACAAAAAACCCTGTTGAAAATAATTTTTTTAGTATGATTTTTTAAAGTAATATATTTTTAAGGATGAGTTTTTGTTTTCAGTAAATTTGTTTAATTAAATATAAAGTTGAAGCTAATTAATGTGAATGATACAATACTCATCGTTTAGCAAAAATTGAAATTTAAACAAGTATTATGTAAAAAATTATATACTTTATGTATTATAAATATTAAAAATTTGTAGTACATAATGAATATAGTTTTTTATTATTTAAAATAAATTAACATAAGTTTAAATTTAATGTTTAACCAAACCTCTCTTTTTTTTTTTTATTGAACTCGAAACATTTCTAAAATGTTTATTAAAAACCAAATAGTTATTTCCTGTATTTAGATGCATAAAATTTAAAGATATATATTGTATTTTAAAAGTATAACCGTCTCAAAATGTATTTTGTTTAAAGTGGGAAACTAAGCATTAAATGGTTTTGTTTAAAAGTGCCACTACTTTTGTTTTCTGTAATTAAAAAGTACATAATGGATAAAACATGTTAAAATCAAACTTAGGGTGAAGTTACGGTGTACAGTTATATACTTTAGTTGATTTGAAGTTTATATACTTTATTTTAAAATAAATGATTTTCGAAGAAAATTGCATGCAATAACTTTGTTATTTAATATGTTTATAAAGGGTAACAATATAGTTTTATCAAAGTTAATAATAATCTTTGTTTTAAAATTTGCCTTTAATCGTGATATGATAAAGTAAAATTATTTTAATTTTAAAAAAGATCGTTACAAAATCATGAATACTGGAAAATAACGTTTTAATTCACATTTACAAATTGTTATGATAAAAATTATATTCAGTATAGCGTTGAATTCGGTCGCTATTGTATGTTATTGTTAAAAATTATTTATAATTATTCTGTAAAAAACTATGAATTTCATATCATTTAAGATTACTCATTTATTAGAAGTTGACCACATATATTAAGTGAAAGTATTAAATAAAAAGTAATTAAAAATGGATTACATTATTTTGAATAAATTACTTAAAGCATTGTAAAAAATAAAAAGTATTTTCATACTTTATACCATGAGTAATTGATAATATAAAAAAAAGATTATTTGTTTAGCGATTTCTATTTCTATCTAATTTTCAATGTATTTTTTTTTTTTTTTTTCAGAAAATAATTATTTAAATTTATTTCACATTAGAACATCTTAAAGAATTAGAAATTACAAAATATTCTTAATTAAAATATAAAATGTTTAAAAATTATTTAGGATAAATTATCTCACAATTAAAAGCATCTGGTTTTTTTTTTTTTTCGGAACTTTTTCTGAAAACATCTCATAATGTGTGTTAAATGACACTTCAATATGACACTTCTTCTTCTTGTTGTTCAATATCTAATAGTTGGATTTTGTACAAAAATATTAAAAATATTTTTTAGGGATTTCACAGTGGTTGAAATGTATTATTTATTATGAATAAAGCAAGAATTGTATACTTATATAGATTGATAATGAATGAACTTTTGTGTTCAAATTGGTGCAGTAAATATGTGAAATTTTGCCCTTTAATTAGGAGAGAAAATGACCGAATGATAAAACGTTATAAATATTTTTAGTGATAGATTACATCTTGTTTGGTTAACAATAATTTATAAATTATACTTCTTAGATTGCCTTTCGATTATTAGCTATCAGAAAAAGGTAAAATATTCTGGAATTCTAAGCAATGTCTGTATGCGTTTTTTACTTAATTTAATACTTAATGTTACGAGATAAAACGGTAACAACTGAATATTATTAACACAGCAAACATATTAAATGATTAACATACGTAAATAGAAAAAATTCATAAATTTCAATTATGTTTTCTGATAGAAGCATAATAATAAATACAGCAATGCATTCTTAATAAAATACATTTTTTTCACACTTAATCACAATATGTTAATATTTTAGGAAAGATTGGGATTTTTATGATATAAACTAATGAAACCTGGGGAAATATTATAGATTTTATACAAAAATAAATATTTGGTATGGATTTATAAAATGTAAAGAAAACAGAATATATTAATAATCAACTAGTTAATTCGAAGAGTATTTAAAATTTATGTTTAACAAGAATATATATCATCATCTTTATTTATATCTCATCGTTATTTTACATACTAATTTTAAAGAACAATAATTATATAACTTTTTTTTTGTAAATTTGTATATATGGCTTTGAGCAAATTTCCAACCAAATTGGTTTTTTTCTCTTGGACTATTAGTATTCTGTATATTACTTCTCAAATTATATTAGATTTATCATAAACCCTTTTAACTTTTACAAGAATTTTTCTTCTCTTTATTATCTAAAAAACAATTTTCCTTTCTAAATATTGTAATTTAAACTATTTGTAATGTTTTATCTATTTTAAAGAAATATTTTCTTCTCTAAATATTGTAATTTTAAGTATGGGAAAGAAAATTCATCTAAAATATAAGTAAAAACTGAGCTTAAGGGAAAATAATTCTATTAATGAAAGTAACTTTAATTAAATATATTAAAAGATAATTATTAACTAAAATCTTTTTTAAGAAAGTAACAAGTTTGTTATAAATTGATAAAAAAAACTTGTATTAAAACATAGATATGAAATATAACTAAAAATATGGCTATTTTTAAATAACGTAAAATTTTTTAATACGTAAGGTATGTATATATTAAATAAATTATTGTAAAACGATTTAAAATTTAGATTACATCTATGAATATATAAGTTAAAACAATTATATAATTAGACGATAACCATACGACACTCGACGTTTTTGAAGGCTAAATACCCCAGACTGCAGATGCATTAGAAATATTACATTCAGTCAATTGCAATGCATTAACAATCAATTTATTCTAATATGATTACCATAGTACGCAATTTCCTAAAAATATAAATAAATTATAAAGATGACTGAATAGAGGAAATACCTAAAGCATTCGAAATCGAATCGATGTTTTTACTCTTAAAAATTACTTTCGTATTTATTCAAGCAGAGAATATTAGACAGATAATGTGAAATCAATGGAATTTATAGAAAAAATATTCCGAAGATGACGAATTTCTTTTTTTCACTTAATTTAGGAACAGTATTTCTAGAAAACACCTTTAAAATAACTTGGCAATTATATTTTATTTAAATAATTTGAATCGATTATTGGCTACTCCCTTAATTATTTGGCATCATTAGCCTGTTACTTAAATCAATATAAACGATTAATCATCTTCAACAATTCATTCCTTTTTTGAGATAGACAGTTGTACATTAAAAGCTACACTTTTTTAAAAAATTAAGGAAGAATAGAAAGTTGAAATTATGAATTTTTTCTTTAGAATTTAATACAATTTTGGAAAAAGCTTTAATCATACGGTGTTGCACAATTTAGGCTCCAAAGAAAACAACAAGCTTATTTTCTGCTTTGAAATTACTTAAAACGGAAACATACTAAGAAACATAATATCTGAGACCAATGTGTAATTAGTATCAATATGGGATGTGATCACCTCTAATAGACAGGCAAAACAGTGATGTTCCATGATCAAATGATTGTTCTTACTATTTTAATTGAAAACAAAACCCTATTTCAAGCCGGTTTCAAGATTCTGAATGTTGCAGGAGATAGTATAAGTACAACTATCCTCCACCTGAGCTCTATGTGGTCCAGAAATATCCTCTTGCAGGATGAAGGTTCACCAATTCCACCTGAGTAAAGACGAAAAATGAGATCAACAATATTCTCTCTACATAACTGAGCAGTAAAGGGCCTCTTGGTAACATGTAAAGACAGTGCATCCATTCAAAGATATGCATGCTCATACACATACATTATGGGCACCAATTGTGTATCTTTAATATATATGACGGAATCCATGGATTATTTCACGGATTCTGTTCTATATTGTTCCGTAGCATTACTTTTTACATTGCGTACGTAAAAATTTTGTATACTAAGTAATTTTTAAGAAATTTTAGTCGTGTAATAGCTGTTTTCGGGAATTTTCTTTAATTTTTCGGAGAAAGTGTTTATTATTAATGAGTCCAGTTATATATATATTTTTCGATGCTCTATAAAACTTATTTATAATAATACTATATCCATAAATACTATATTTTCAAATGCTAGATATTCTCATTTTTTTTAACTTTATGGTTTTCCGATTAGGAATTATTGAAAAGATTTAATTAAATTAAGGATAATAATAATTAAGGGCAACCTGTAACATTGGAAGCTTTTTCTGAATTTATTTTAAATCAAGATATATGTGAAACGACGAGATAATTTAATTAATAAATTAACAAAGTAGCTTATAGAAAAAAAGTAGCTTATAGCTTCAATAATGAATAAATAATAATAATAATACTTTTAGAATGGTAAAATATTTTAGTTTAAAATTCAAGTTTAGAATCTTAAGATAAAATACAGATGAATTTGCAATTAAGACACCTTTTAAATTGCTTGTAAAATTACTATTTAGTTAATTTTAAAAAATATTATTTTAAATGTAATTAAGGAATATTTCGTATTATATGAAATATTTTGATACATTGTTTCATATAACCAAGGAAAATTTTGTAGTAAAAACGCTTAGTGTTTAAATAATTTTGTTTGTAACTTTTGAATTGATTTTGAATAAAAATTTAATATAAATTAAAATAAAAAATAAATAAAATTTTGAAGGAATAAAATATGAATGAATAAAATTAAAACAATTTAGTAATACGATTCAATTATTTAAATATAAATACTAATAAAATGTTTTGTTCAGTTAGTAACAGATTATAACTTATTTTTGAGAGCATCAGTATAATTTTGAATTAAAATAGACAAATTGATTGGGAATAAAATATCAAGTATTATTTTTACTTTTCATAAAGCTACTTAGATTATTCTCTAAGGGGGGATTTAAAAGATAATTTCTTTTTATTAAAAACCCTCAAGATATTAGTGAATGCATTAAAATTCTTCTGTTTAAAGCAAACAAAAAATTTTATCTCATCGTATTTTTAATACATCTACAGATTGTTTATAGCATATTTGCAGTTTATTTTTAACATATTGTTTATAACATATTTACAGATTGTTTATAACATATTTACAGATTGTTTATAACATATTTATGTTTTAACACATTTATGAATTTTTAACTCAATAACGTTTAAAACAAATAATATAAATCTTAGATTACTAAGAAACCCACTACTGGCTTTTATGAAAAGTAAATATTACGTGAATAATAAAATTATTTAATTAAAGTTTATAATATTTGATTAAGGTTTAAAGTTCCATTATAATTAACTAGTTTTATTAAAACATTCATTAAATTTTATTTTATATCTACATGTGTAAAACTGCTAAAACTGACTTTTTCATAAATGGAGCTTTGCATATTATAAACGTGTCTTGCACGATGTTTTAAATTTAATGTTGCACGTATGTTTAAATTTATGATTTTCAAGTAAAATACTATACACAGTAAACTTTTCTATCTCTACTTTTGCCTTAACCATTATTTTTTTCGAAAATTTAATATTTAAAAATATATAAAAGTAATATTTATTTTGTGGAAAAGAAAGAAATAGAATTAAAGATAAAAATGAAGATTTTAAGGTAGCTATCAATTTTAATTAAAACCATATGTATGTTTCACTATAAACAAAAAAAAAAAAAATCAAAGAAAGTTTTCGAAAAGTTTTATTGTGTTTTAAAAGTATTCTTTGAAGAACACGTAAATATTTATTTAGAATAAAACTTTTATAAAAGCATCTAAAAGATCTAATTATTTCATAAAAAATGACTCCATTTCTGCATGGTTATATTTCCTTCACCCATTTGCCCAATTTCTTTCACTATGTGATACTGGCTGGCTTGGCTACAGAGTTTTGGCGATACTTTTGCCAGCCACTGGCGTAATCGTACATTATCAAATCGACCGGATGGATCGTGCAAGCTGTTAGATCTCCCATCCAAACACGTGGGTTAGACGGGAATATTCCATCCTCGTGGTAGCACAGTTGACAATTCTTCTCATAGTAGTTGAAGACAGAAAATCTCTCGTCGTAAGTTTGTTCAAAATATGAATTTTATCTAAATTTTAAATTTATTACCAACAGCTATTTTCAAGTTTTTAAAATAATAATCTCCCATCGGACAAAATAATATTCTTTAAAAGTTTATTAACAAGATACTTTATCAGTTTAAGGAAATTTTGAAGAACTATATGGACTGTTCATAAGAAACATACACTTTCCTTTGATAAATCGGTATTGTAATATATTGTTTATCGATAAAATCTATTTTCTTTTAATCTAATAATTTTGAAAAATAATTGAGGGCATTTTTAAGTCAACTATATCAACGCAAATTTTTTTATATCTGCTTATTTAGCTAATTTCAATCAAATTCAATCATTCTCATCTAAGTATATATATCAATAAAAGATTTTCTTACTACCTTTGAGAATAATTAATTTATCAAAATTATAAAGGTAAATATTTTTTTTAATTTTACTTCATGACATTTCGCATACCATTTAATTTATTAATATCGTTATCAAATAAAATTTATCGATTCTTGATTCTACTTACTGGAATATTTTGACATGCAAAATTTGTCTTCCTAAATAAATTGCAGTTTAAAATATTTTATATAATTAAAATTTTTGCGAATTCTCAAAATTTATAGTTCTAATATTAATATTGTTCTCAAAATATGAATATAAATACTACTGTGTCTACAACAATGTGGAAAATTTTGAACAGCAACAAGAATTTTCAATCCAATATTGCATCTGCTAATGAAATGACTCCAGATAATTCCGTTGAA
This sequence comes from Caerostris extrusa, assembly GCA_021605095.1. Taxonomy (NCBI): domain Eukaryota; kingdom Metazoa; phylum Arthropoda; class Arachnida; order Araneae; family Araneidae; genus Caerostris; species Caerostris extrusa. The sequence continues at coordinate 41,606 of BPLR01001203.1, read as the reverse complement.
GAGGACAAAACTAATGTAATTTCTGAACCTACTTTTCACCCTACAGAATTTGCTTCTTTTAATTCGTCCACTACTGTGTTTGATTGGAACTTCAGTGTGAATCAAACAGCTTTAGCTACTTTATTAATTGTGTTTTGCTTAATAACAGTATTTGGAAATGTGCTGGTAATGGTTGCAATATTCAAACAACAGTATCTCCATACTGTGACAAATTATTTCATAGCATCTTTAGCTACTGCAGATTGTTTAGTTGGAGCTGTGGTAATGCCATTTAGTGCTATTCATGAAGTACTAGACAAATATTGGCTTTTTGGAAGAGAATGGTGTGACTTGTGGAGGAGTCTTGATGTTCTGGCTAGTACTGCCTCTATCCTTAATTTATGTGCCATTTCCATTGACCGTTATTGGGCAATTACTGATCCAATGACTTACCCCGCTAAAATGACACCAATAAGAGCAAAAGCAATTGTAGCTGCAGTGTGGTTATGTTCTGCTCTAATATCATTTCCAGCAATAGCATGGTGGAGGGCAGTGTCAGTTCAGCCTTATCCAGAGAATCAGTGCTTATTTACCAATGATGTTGGTTACTTGCTGTTTTCATCCGTTATATCCTTCTACGGACCTCTTGCTGTCATGTTATTCACTTATTATAAAATATACAAAGCAGCAGTGAGGCAAACGAAAAGTCTTAAGCTTGGTATGAAACATATCAGAGGAACTAAAGAGCCTTGCCGATCAATGACGTTAAGAATTCATAGAGGTGGTGTCCATGAAGAAAACAGCCCTGAGAATGGTAAACGCAAGCGACAATTAGTTTTATCTGCTACTCCAACTTCAACAACAGGTGAAACATCAAGAGCCAGATCTCCAGAAAATACTATACCAATGCGGTTTGCTAATCGTCACGTGAAGGCATTTTCTCTCAGCAAAAACTAGGAAAATTAACCAAGGAAAGGAAAGCAGCAAAGACTCTTGCAATAGTAATGGGTGTATTTATTTTGTGTTGGCTTCCGTTCTTCATCATTAATGTCCTTTTGGGGGTGTGCGGAACTTCCTGCATAATGGAACATGAAATTGTATCATCAATCTTTACTTGGTTGGGTTGGCTCAATTCCGGAATGAATCCTGTCATTTATGCTTGCTGGAGTAGAGATTTCAGAAGAGCATTCAGACAAATATTATGTTGCTCATGTTGCAAGGTAAGAAAGCCACAATATAGATTTCAAACAACTGTGAGATCAAATGTTAACATACGATCCAGATCTCCGAATGAAGAAGTTTTCTTTAAATTTAATTTTGCTATAAGACATTAAAGTGTTTACTTAATTACGTTACACTCAATTTGATAAGTTGTATTTTTACTTCTTTTAAGATTTTTGAAATATTGAAATTATATTTATTTTGAAATTACATAACATATGTTTTGAATGCGTTACTTTATAATGTCAATATTGTTTTAGCAATTATAAAAATATTTTTGCTTGAATATGTATATATATTTGAATATATACTAGATCCTTAATTATTGCTTTTAAAAATTCAGCAAATATTTGTACTATACTAATTTTTTTAAAAAATTATTTTAAGACTTCAACCTATATGATGTCTTAAATTTTTATTAATATTTTGGTGATAGGCCTGATTAAAAAGCATAGTGTCTGTTTGAATACTTGATAGAAAGTGATTAATTTATGTTCATAAATTTCAAGAATGTTATACAGATTAAAATTTTTTATGGTTTTTAAGTCAGTCTTCGTCATTTAAAAGATTTAATGTAAGTTTCATCTTGAATATTTATTACATTGAAATGAAAAATCCTTTTAATTTTTCTCGATAAATGTCTTTTATATTAAAAATGTATCAAACTTCTTGTATTTTTAATGCAAATTTAAATAATTTTTATTATGTTATTGTAAATTTGTATAAATTAAGTTTTCTCATGATAGGTTACGAAAAATATATTGTATATATTTTCCCCAATTCAAGAATTAACTTCAATTTAACAAATAAACTTAGTAAAAAAGGTTCTCAGTCTTAAGGCATAATCGTTTATATATTTTGTTAAAAAAATTCAGGTATATTTTCTAACTTTTTATTTAATAGCTTGTATGAATCTCAATTAAAAATTAAGTCCTTGTTATTTCCAAAATGATTCTGCTATTTTAATCCCTTTTAAAAACTTCATTACATATTTTTTCTTGGTAACATTATGCTCAATAATTTATTGTTTCCTTTACTATGATTGATATCTAAACTTTAATGAATTTGCTATTTTAACAAATAAATGTTTTTTGTGAAAGTTCTTATGTTAAGAAGTAAAAAACAATATTAACACACTCAATTTATATTAAAATATTTCAATAAAATATATTCTGGACATGAAATAAATTAATGAATTTTCAAAACATTTATATTAAATTAATTTGTTTTAAATTCGATATTTTTTCTGTAAGGATTTGTATTCAGAGTTTTAAATAATTCATTTAATCCTAATTTAATGTTAAATATTTAATATAAAATATAAATGTCTATATAAAGAATTAATTTACTCAATTTCTTTTAAATTGCGATAAATTATTTGGAGATGTAATTATTTTACATCTTTTTTTATCTAGGATCTATTTTATATTTCAATAAAATCTTATTTTAAATATTTTTATAAAAAAACGCGTATCAGTTAATGTGAAACAGAGCATAAAAAATTTTAGAAATTATTATTGGGTGCATCACAAATTTTAAGCTTGAATTTTGTTCATAAATGGTTTTCGAATTAAAATAATAGATTTCAAATTGTGTAATTAAATGTTCATCCAAACCCAGCAAAGGTATTTTTAATTTTTGACACTAATATTTTTTTAATAATTTATTAAATTAAATTAAGCTTGTTTTAATACTATTGTAGATGAAATATACCAGACATGATTAATGATAATGAACAATATAATCTGTAGCTAATGTATTTAATTTCTCTTTACATACCTCATATATAACCCTATTTATCTATTGGGAATATCCTTTCATATATAATATATAAACCTTTCATATGTAATATCTACATATATTATATATTTTCATATATAATATATGTAGAAATAGGAATATTTATTTGTTTATGTTACATTGTATTTAGGCAGAAGTATTTGTGAACATATCAATGTATTATTTATATGTTGTAATTATTTTAAGTTCTATCTTGTGAATTTATTATATATGTTATTATATTTCTATTTATGAGAAATGAATTGTTTTACACAGCAAAAATAACGTTAACTTAATTGTTTTATAACGTTAACGTTAAATTATTAAAAATAACGTTTCTCATGCAAAGAATTTTAATACGTAATGACATATTTAACGACCAATATTTATTTCACAAAACAATAGATTAAAATCCATGTATTTAAAATATATGATTGTTTATAAATGTTTTTGCTAAAAGGAATTTCTATACTTTACTTTATAAAACTTTTAATGTAAAATACTTATTATAAATGTAAATATTGTTAGAATTAGAGATAATGTCAAATGTATGTTTTTGATTTCTTAGATTTTTTTATCTAACAAATTTCAAACGTTTGTAAAATTGTGTCATATAGAGTGATATTGTTTTTGATTATATATATTTTTTACTGATTTTTACACATACTAAACCAGTGAGGAGAATTTATATTAACAGATAAAACATACTTTATTTTGCTTTTGGAAAAATTCCAAAAGTGAAAATCTAAAATGATGGTTTTCATAAGTGTTTTTTAAATATATTGTATTTGTGTGTATGAAATTATTTTAAATGCATGTTTGTATATAAATCATTTAAAGTTTCCAATATGTGCTATATAAAACTGATGATGTTTAATTATCAGATATCAATATACATTTATCTATCTAATTAACGATAAGTAATATGTGCTGTAATTTTATTCATTGCTAAATGTGTAGAATAAATATAATATATTTAATAAGATATATGCATTCATTTAAAATACCTCTTTTGGAGCCAAAATTTTGTATATTTATTTATATAATGCAAGGGAATTATTTTTAATTTTGTGAAGTTATTTATTTAGTTTAAAAAAATTTTAGACAAAAAAAATTTAAATATCTTTAATGTAAATAGCAACAAAACTTTTTCATCTTTATACAGTATTGTAAATATTTGTTCTACTCTTCATTTTGTTACATATTTATGATTGTAGCTCTACAGAAAGAATGATAAGTGTTGAATCTTTAAAAAGTAAGTAAACTGTATTACGAAAATATTTTCCCTAAAAATATTCCTATTATTTTGAGGAATATTTCTGTACATTTAGAAAATCCTATTTATAATGCAAAAAAATTCATATCTCTATCATATAAGTTTTTTTTTTCTCTTGACATCTTATTTATATTGTCTTGGCATTTTATATTAGCATTTAATCTTATCTTTTATCCTATATAAATTTCTAAAATAAATGAAAAATTATTTTATTAATCAGTTACTTAATAAAATACACCAGGATTCAAATTAACAAACTGATTAATATCATGTATATATTAAATATAGTTATGATTAAATATAGTATAAATTTTTATATTATAATTTTTACCAATAATATGCAATTGAAAATAAATTAGGAATATTAATTATCAACGGTTATGTCACGAAACCCTACATTTAATTTAAAAGCTTAAGTATTCCTTTACATTTTGGAGAATCCTTAAATATTTAAATTGAATATATATTTTCATCTCATTTTTAAATACTCTTCAGGAAATCAAACTTATTTATCACTGAGAAATTTTTTAATTGATTAAAATATTTAGTTTTAAAGAACACAGATTCCAAATTAAATCTTATTTAATCTTGTGGAATTCCACAATAGAATACATATGTACACTGAACTATAAACGGTAAAATAAAAAAAAGTAATATAAATATGCTTGAAATTTTAAATAATGCTATTAAAACTAACAACCATTATTTCCGAAAGTTACTTTACGTTCAGTTTACAATATTTTATTTCTCGCCAAATTTTAATGAAAATAATTCGTCAGTGCTATTACCATTATTGTGTTAAAATTAATATATATTTATTAACTCATAATCAAAGATATAATTGGTACTTTTAGACACTGAAACAAATTTGTGATCCAGAAATAGATAACAATAAGGCAAATCTAATCATTTAAAACAAAAATCACTTCAATAGCCATGTCATATAGCCTTCGTAGCTTCAATAAACAATCACACAGATAAAACTTCACAAAAATCAATTCAATAGACTTCATAGACAATAGCCATTTAACAAGCCATGTCAAAACAAATTTCAAAATAAACTTTCGTTTGATGTACTTATCTTCAATTATAACAATTAATATTTGATGGTTATATTGTTTTGTGAGTTATTAAAATGATCTATATTAGTTATATAAGCAATTTTATGAATAGAGAATACAGATAACTAAATATTCATATCACTAATATTAGAAAATAAAATACAATATCAGAATTAAAAAAAAAATTCTTGATAATTATGTCTTTGAAAATTTATTTTTTATAATTATATTCATAAATGTAATCTCTCATAAACCCTTCTATTTTAAAATATTGAAAGGGAAAATATTTTTTTGTATATCTTTTTTTATTTCTTTCTTATGAACATTATATCCCAAAATATTTCAGAATTTCCTTTAAAATACTGTATTATAAAAGGTAAGATTAATTTCCATATTTATCCAATTTTTCAAATTTTATAAATTAATTGTAAATGCAAATATTTATTTTCCATGTATATATATATTATTGCACAAATGCATTTTTGTTGTAATAATGCTATTAAGTGCGGAACTAAGTGTTTAACTTTTGATGCACTTTCATTTCTTGTTGTTATACTAAGAATAAATGTGAGTTATTGACGATACATATATTCGTGAGAATAATATTAACCTTGTAAATATGTTTAAAATAAATATAAAAACTTTTGTTTTAATTAATATTAATAGGAATTTATGTTTAATAAATTGTGTATCTCATTAATATGTGTACTTCAAATAAATGGATGTAATAAATAATCGATACTTAAATAGAAATAAAAAATTACAAAAAAATTATGGTCAGTTCCTCTACTTTTAACTCTATGTTTCATAATTACAGAAGTTTTGAGATATTTATTCTTATAATTTATTACAAACTAACTTATAATTGAAACGTTTTGATACGAAAGAAAAAATGAAAAATATGAAATCCTTTTTAACTTTTCATCTTTTTTGGATAATATTTTTTAAATAAAAATATTCTTTTATAAATATCAGTTTTGATTTTAAGATTTTAAAAATTTAATTTATTTTTCATAAATGAAGCATGCATTACAGAAAATCATCCAACTATTATTTTAGCATCTTTTATTCATATAGTTAGTTACCATATGTAAGGTTTTAATTCAAAACGTATTATATTTGTAACACGTGTTATGGCTTTAAGTTAGGAAACGTAAAGACTTATTATTTTCTTATATCATTATTATTTGCAATGACTGTTTTTATAAAATTTATTTGCATTCATAATATAAATTATTTACTACACATTTGTCTATATTTTTGTTAGCTTTATGTTTTTTTACTTGTATAAAATTATTGTTAGAAGTATAAATAAAGGTACTATATAAAAGATGAGGGAAAGTATTAGTGTAAAACACTTAATTTGGGATTTTTTTCCAACACCCTAAAATTACTTTGGATATTTCTAAACTTTTACAAATGAATTTATCAAATTTATCAATTATTTCAAAAATTTCATATTGAAAACATCCATAAGTTCACTACAATATCACCCACCATCTTTCAAATTCGTTTAACAACTTTTCAGTTAAGTTATTTGGGGGAAATAGACTTGTTTGTGTCTTAGAAACAAACACTATACGATATAATAATTATACGATTACTATACGATATAATATACGATTATAATAAAAATTAATTTAAACAATGCATTTATCTGCACGAAAAACTAAGGATATTTATTTGAAAGTATTATGGGACTTAATCTTAAAAATATAAAAACTCCATACCCAAGTCTAAATCTTCACAAAACTGTTCTGTTCTTATTTACAGGCAAAAGTAATTCTCTACAATGGACATTTCCATTCTGATACCTTATTAAAATATAAATATTTCCCATTTTTTAACGCTTTAAAAATAATTTTTGATTTTTAAATACTACCATGATTCAACAGCAATATAAGAATTCAATAAAAAAACACTTTTGAAAGAAATTCAAGATAATATTCAAATAAGATTTATTTCTGAATGAATCATTTATTTAGCTGAATGGTAATACTCTGAAAAATAATTTTAAAATGCTTCTATTGTAATCATATAAGGAACAATTAAACTTCAAAATTCTTAATCGAATTTTGAATACGCTATTCTTTCTATAAATATTAAGATATTTAATTTCTTCTGTTTCCTTCTGAGAAAGTTAAGATATTTAATGTTACTTTTTTAATGAAAAAAAAACCATATTAAATTAATATACAAATTAGAAAGATTGGAAGCAAATCAAAGCTTTAAAATCCCTTTCTCGGCAATTTAAAATATCAGACTATTGTAATATCTATTTGAAATATCAGACTATTGTAATATCTATTTGAAATATCAGACTATTGTAATATCTATTTGAAATATCAGACTATTGTAATATCTATTTGAAATATCAGAATATTGTAATATCTATTTAAAATATCAGACTATTGTAATATCTATTTGAAATATCAGACTATTGTAATATCTATTTGAAATATCAGAATATTGTAATATCTATTTAAAATATCAAACTAAGTATTTTAACTTAGGGATAAGCAACTATAATTAGAATTCTCCTTTGATTTGTAGCATATATGCAAATACTTTGTAAAATTTACAAAGTTGCACTTTAAAAGGTTTTATTTTAATTAAACATTATATTGTAAAAATGAAGGTAAGTAACGTTTTTAATTTCAAAAGGAGGAATTTATCTCTTGTGCAGAAAAGGTAAAACAGTAAGTCAATAGTTTTCTCAATATTCTTCTGAAAAGTTAAAATGGTAAGTGTGTCTAGTATATGAAAGATCATGTTCTCTCCATGTTATTTTTTATGTTAAAATTTAAAAATATGATTGTAGTATAAAAATTTACAATTTCAGACGTTTAAATTAAAATTTGTTGGGAAAATATTTATCAAATAAATGGTGTCAATTAAACTTCAGATGTTTTAAGGAAACAAATGACAAGAATCTACAATTTTTAAATGAATTTGTGGTCAATTGAACTATAGTATGCATCTGATTTGTCCATTCATTGCTATGTAATCTCCATATTTATTTAATTTTTAAATTAATTTTTACTTGTAATAAATATTATATATATATAGGATAAAAGAATCTGAAAGTGTAAACTATCAAATTATCAATTATCAATTATACGTTTTCTTAGAATGACATTCCCAATTCCACCCTGTGTTAATAATGTTAAAATTGGATTAATTGTATCACAAATAACTTTTTCGCTCAATGATGGTTTTACATTAAGTTAAAAATTATCCCATTTAAACATAACATTAGCAAAAAATAGTTTTATATCAAAAGGAGAACTTTCAACTTCAAATTTAAAAGATCTATATAAATAATCTATTGTTAATGTGTCTTTATTGACAATACAAAATTACAGAAAAATATTACTTTCAAAAATTTAAATTAGAATCTTACTTTATCAAAAAAATTTTTAAAAATTCATTCCCAGACTGTATCATCAAGAGTTGTTTTGTAGCTTGTGTTATAATTTTCAAATGACTAATGTATCTGTGTTAATGCCATACTCGTATTTAATCATTATCTTTAAAAACGAACTAGCAATTGGAAATTAAACAAAACAGAAGAATTAAAGGTAGGTATGAATAACGTTGTTAATACGGAAATATTTAATACGATTTATTATGCAAAACTTGTTATTATGATGCATTTTCTATGTTTTCACTAATTATGTAATGGTCTGAAATTCTTGTGTTTCATTTTCTGTTTCTCTTATTTCCAAAATTTAAGATATAAAGAAATTTTAAATAATATAAGTCATTAATGTTAAATATTCAGTGATGATTAGTGATTTAGTGATGATTCAGAGATTCAGTCATGTTTAGTATTTTAGCTTAAATCGTTAATATCTAACATGTAAAAAATTACATTTAAATCAAACATCCTAATCAATATATCATTTGAGTACTGAGGGTTTTTTTTGCCAAAATATACAAAATATTATTTTATTTTAAGAATTTTGTTCGAAAAATTTTTCCATAAATATTTTTTGCGGGATAAGTATAACACTAATGATTTAGAAATCTTAATTTTAATTAAAAATTTTATAAAAAATTTAGTAAAGTACACAAGAAATCATAATTGTGCAATAACATAACTAGACATATTGTCAAAAAAGCAGTAGAAAAATAATTATCATAGTTTTAATATAAAAAAAGGTATATAAATCTTTCACTGACGTTTTTTCTAAATCATATATAAATATGAATAGTTTGTGAGAGAAATATTAGTGGTAAATACTTTATCACATTCCGTGCATTGAGTATTTTTTTAATTCTTGTATTCTTACTTCTAATTATTTTCTTTTCCTAAAAGTTTCCTATTAATAATAAAAAATAAATTCCAGAAACCTTTCCCTGTGCTCAAATTGCTTTGATATATTCTGTTGGAATTTCCTAATTTTTCACACAAATATTCTGATTTACTTATTTTTATAGATTTGAAAATGAAGTTAATATTTTCTGATATCAAAAAAAGAATAAATATTTTGATTTCTTGCTTTTACGAACGAAAACGATCACAGCCATAATTATTTTAATCCTGTAGAAAATTGTAATAATAAAATTAGAAAAATAGGTTTTTGTTGTTTTCACAATTAATGCGCTTCCACCATAATTTTTGTGCATTCTTTAAAGCAACATAAAGTACTAAAGTGATAAATTTTTTTTAGCAAACTAAAGAACTGAATCCCTATCTAAAGCAGTAATATATTGTCTTTTTCGTTTTAGATAAAAAAAATAAAGATTAAGCAAATCAGATTTATCAATTGTTTTTTTTTTGTCAATTTTAATCCATATTAATTCCGATGAGACATCAAAAAACCACTTTATATTTTTAAAGACTACTCAAACATTTTGCAGAATTGCAAACAAGAAAATCAAATGAATATTTTTTTTAGAAAAGCTTTCAGCAAAATGTTTTATTTATAAAATATTAAAAGCCATCATTTTCCAAAGAATTTTATTAATTAACTGATTATTATTTTGCATATGATGAATATTTCGTGAGCATAAATTGTCAAAACAAAAATACAATGACAATCTTCGTACTGTAACTTTATTATTCCATTAGTATTAAGAATTACTTAAAATTAATTTTCTACAAAACTAAATAATATTACGTATTTTATATATAATACTTAAAACAAGAAAAGAAATATGTGAAAGAAAGAAATTTATTTTTCTGTATGACAGAAATGTAAAAGATAGTTTTAACCCAATAAATAAATAGTTTAAATATATTTAATAAAAGGATTAAGAGAAGTGGATTTAAAAACAAATTGGAATAATCGTTTTAGATAATTAAAATAATTTAAAAGATTGCTTTATTTTAAAAATTATTAACATATTAATGTTTGCTTGATATTTCAATGTCACTTAGCACAAATGATAAACTAAAGTAAACTGTATTATAATAAATATTTTCCACCTCGTAATGTAAATTAAAGTATATTATATTTGATACTAGAATTAAAGGGCTTTACTGTTTCAACTATAAATGATCCCCCATAGTAAATCAACTATAATGAAATATTGAAAATTTAAACTGTTACTTAATTCTTCAATAATGAAGTCTATAGAAGTATCAAAGCACTTTTCATTGTGATATTAATATAGCTATGTTTACCAATTAACATAGGATTACATTTTATATAGTATAATTAACCTAAACCGGTATTTTTTAATTAAACTGATTATATTTCTCTAACAAGTTTACAGAAAAATACTTCTGTATTTTTATTATGTCTTTTTTTCTTTTAAAATCCTTTTAGCGTTTTTTCTAAAAGATACAAAATATATAATAATGATCAATGGGACTTTTTCCATTTATCATTCAAATTATACAATAAAAAATCTTTTTTTATTTTACGTATAATAAAAATACAAATGTTATAATTTAAATTATAATTAGGCACATTTCTTTAAATTCTTTCGGTATTCTTTAACACCATACAAATTTATTTAGATTTAAGTAATCAGTTTAGATTTTTATATAAAATTTACTTAGATTTCTATGAAAAATTATAGATTTTTACAATATTTTACGAAATTTATATATCAGTACTCATAAAATGAGAAAAATAATCAGTTGCTTCCAAATGCAGCTTTTGTCATATATGAATTAAATTCCTTTATATTTATGTAATTGATATTTGAATTTGTGCATAATAATGTTTTTAATTGAATCCGAATCTTTCCAAACGTTTAACGTAATATTATTAACATTAAAAATTGCATACATTATAAAAAATTCTTCTCAATAGAAAATAATACGGAATTAATTTTATTAATAACTATTTATTTTGGTTATTTTATTTATTTTTTTTCCATACATTTTAGGCTATATTCGGTTTTTTAGTAATTCAATTTTTATAATTACAAAGATGTATTAAAAATTATTGTTTTGACACTAGGATAAGCAATATTTTTGCAAAGTTTATTCAATATCTTTGATATTTTAAAGATTATAATATTCAATTTTTGTTACTACAGTGTGACTTAATTAGTTTAAAATGAAAACTATATGCTTGTGGGATAAGACGACAAAAAATAATATTATTAATATACCTTAAACTGTAGTGAACATAATTAGTACTCTAAGTTAAACGAAAACTAAACGCTTCTTTTACTAATCGAATTAGTGACAAAAACATGCTACTTATTTCTGCTATATAATCAACAAAATATTTAAAGCTATTAAAAATATTTTTAAATTTTAATCTTTCTCCTGTTACTGGCACTTCAATTAGCAATAAAAGATAAAACTTTTTGTTTTATAGATTAAAAATTATGTCTTACAACAATAAAAAAAAAGTAATACGTTATTGATATAATTTCTGTTTAATTAAGTTCATTGTTTTGTAAATAGCATTCTTATTTTAATATAACAATCTTTATTTTATGCTTAAGAAAGTAAAGCATATCTATAAATCATTTGATTTATATTATTGTCATTGGCATTCCATGGTAGGGATTGTTTTTGTGTTGGGTAATGGTTTTTAGGTCCTAGATTGGAATCACTACTTTCTGCTACGGACATCTGATTAGCCAAGAAATAACGATGTTGTCCACATTTATTATTCTCTACCACATGCCTTTTCAGTTCTTTAGGTCAGTGCAATACAAGAAACAAAACTATGAATCAAACATAATTACTTCCTTGATTTTTTATAAAACTATTATATTTAATATATTTAATTAACTTAATTAAAAATATATAAAAATGTAAAAAAAAAATATCGATACTTACTTTTTAATATCTGATCTTTAACTGTATACTATTTCTCGGATTGTATTAGAAAATATAATTTCAATTTTAGTTTAATATTATTAACTAATTTTTGTCAAAATCCTTGCTAGAAAAAATATTGTTTCTTCGATTGTTTAAAATTAATTATTAAATAGAAATCTAACGCATATTAATTAACTTAAAAACAACTTCGAGTCTCTGAATTAATTTCATATCAAAGCAAAGTTAAGAAATGAAGATAAGCATTGAGAATTAAGAATAAATAATGATTTCAAAAGTTAAAGATAATTAGCAATTTTTAATAACGAAGCATAATCAGTAATTTATTCTTTAATTTGATAAAACTTTACGCTAACAATTTTTTTAAAATTTATGATAGTAAAATAAATAATTTTATTTAAATACAAAATATATATATGAATATTTAATTAAGAAAATTAAGAATATTTAATTTAGAATAATAAGTATATTTAATTAATATATATTTAATTTAGAATATTTATATTTAATTTAGAATATTAAGTATATTTAATTAATATATTAAGAATATTTAATTCTTAAGAGAACTGTGAATATAAAATTGAAATAAATTTTGTGGTAATTCGTATTTTGTTAATTCATTATTAAGTGAAACTTCAAATTTTTCAGTTATAAATTATATGCTATATATAGAAATACATAATATTTATTTTGCGCATTCTACTGATAGAGAATTTTAGGCAAATGCGATTATTATAACATATTTAATATATGCAGCTTATTACCAAAATACACTTAGTAATCTTAAATTACTTCACTTAATATTGCAGTGATAAATAATTCTTGATTATGTGAAATCAATATTTTTATAGAATTATGATTATATTAATTTAGAGTTTTATATTTAAATATAATTATAACCAATTTACTTTTTTTTACAAAATAGGGCGCACAAAAATATTGAGTTTGTTTTTTCAAAAGAATTAATTGAAATAATTGTATTAAAAACAATAACAATAAATAATTATTTTATTACATATTATAGACAAAGATTAAAGGGAAATAAAGTAAAATAAGTGAATGAAAGTAAACTTTTTCTTTAAGACAGTTCATCTTTTTTTTTTTTGTTACTCCAATCAATGTGACATAAGCAAAAATAATAGATGAAAATCAATTAAAAGCGCGATTATTATTTTTTTTTCATTTGAATTATCGCTTCCGGGTGGCTAGCTCTGTAACGTTTGGTTACATATTCTTCAACGGCCTGTTGGCCAATTGGCTAACGTTCTGGCCTTTGGTACCACAGAATTCAGGTTCTCAACCTGGCAGTGGCATGGAGGTTTGTTATTGATACCGAATCCACTTCAAACTGTAGGTCCCGGTCTGTTTAGCTCTTGTGTTCGCAAAATGACCGCAAAGCGACGAACCAAATCATTTAAATCTCTTACAACTAGCAATTTGTTTGTAAAATTCAATATAGTAAAATAAATATTATTAAGGCAAATATGCGAAAATATATTTAAACAAAATGCTTCTGCTAATTAAATCTTTAAAAAAATGATTGTGTTTACTAGTTTAAATATTTTTAAGAATTTGATATTGTAAACTGCTTTCCTTATTTATAATTAAAAATTATTGCTATAGTTTAAAAATACATAATACGATACGGAAATGTAAAACTGAGTTTTAAAACGTCCACTAGTTTGTTACTAAGCGATGATTTCTCGGCAGATGCTTTCTTGGCTTTCATAATAAACTTCCAGAAAATTATGATGATCATTAGTTTCTTTGAAAAATCTGCGCAACTGGGGCTCTTAACTGCTCATTAAGATACTACTTCTCAGAGTGCGTTATAGTTAAAAAGAGAAAATTACGCCATTATCGAATATTGGACATTTTTTAAAATAACGTCGAGAATTAGCCTAAATTGTCCCTAATAACAATTACAGTATTCTACAAGTTTTATTTAATAATATTGTTAAGTTAAAACAGAATTTTCTAGAATTAGAAAGCGTTGACTTAATTAGAAGTTCCTTTTTCATTTCTCTGACTTTCTCAGCAAATTCTTATTGAGCTTGATTCAGTTATAACAGAATTATCAAAAATTGTAAGGTCCTGAATTTTTGTAATTATTTGATAATTAGGTACTGATTTTTGCGTGTAAACTAAAGTGTAAAGATAAAGGAGTTGCAACTCAATAATGTTGAATTTACTAATTTTCTTACTTTTTCCAACTGATATCTTCATCATTCATATCTAAATTTAAATTTATTGAAATATCATTTTCTCATATAGATATTTTAATCAACTGAATAATATGTGATTTGTTTTAATTTAGGAAGAGTAATTATTATATGTTTAATAATTTATCAAGGATAGAATTAGAACACCTAGAAGTACCTAGAAAAGTTTTAAAATCTGCTACATAATATCAAAAAGTTCTTTTAGATATATTTATAAATTTAAATACTTTTTATATATTGAAATAAGGATACTAGTATGGTGAGTTTCATAGGTAAGAAAAAGGTGTGAATGTATGATTGTAAAAATGAAATATTTTTTTCAAAAAAAAAAATTTAAAAAAAAAAATCAAGAAATAAATCTTGTCATAATATAAAGTTCTCATGACAAATTTAATACAAAATTTTTATTAAATAAGTAATAAAAATATTGATATAGTTAGTTCCGCGATCATATTTTTCCTTATTGTTTATCTTTAAAACTCTGCCATGATAAAATATATTATAAGCAGACCTACTGAAATAAAAGTAATACATTATATGTTCGCATGATTATGATTTAAATGATTATGATATCAGAATAATTATTTACACTAAAAATTAACCTTAATAATAACTATTTTTCGTAATATAATTTTAACGAGAAATGTAATAAAAATATTATAAATGTTTTAGCAACTAATATTATTTGCTCTTTGTTACCGATATGGTTAGTTCTGCGATCAAATGTTTTCCTATTGTTTATCTTTTACATTTAAATCTCTTCACATGATAAAAATATATATTAACAGACCTGCTGAAATAAAAAGTAATGCATCATATTTTTGTATGATTATGATTTACATGTAATAGAGTAATTATTTGCACTAAAAATAAACATAATAATAAATATTTTTCATAATATAAGAGTAATGAGAAAAGTTGACTCATTTTCCACAAGCATCATTATTATGCACCAACTGTTGATGCATAATTAAATTAAATTACTGTAATTATATTGTTGTATATTGACTGTATTTTATTCCATAATAACAAATCCCGGTGAAGAATTGTAAATAGTTTTATGATTTTCTAACAGTTATACTTGATTGCTTTATCGTATTGAAGTAGAAAATAAGATTTTCCGTAAAATATCGGGTTATCAGTAATTTCTGAATTCTCTATTTTCACTTTTGCAGTATTGTAATATCGATCACAGCAATAGAAGACTAGGAAATAAAGCATGTTATAAATTATTCAGAGCCTATATGACACAAAAATAGTTTGCTATAAATATTAAATAGTATATTTATCTATTTAAAATAGCCAATAGCTTTGAGATCACTTAAGAATGCGACCACAAAGCAATATTATTGTCTCTTTGCAATTCTGGATAGTTCCAAAACTTCTGATAATGGATTTATCCCTCCAAATGCCATATCTCGATAAGGCTATAAATCTTGTAAACATTTTTGTGAAAAAAATATTTTGCAGTTGTTTGATTTGCCGTAAAAAATTCTATTTTGGTAGTTTTATTTCGCACGTTTTCCAAAAATAGAATATCCGGTGATAAAATATTTAGTTACTACTTCAAACAGCAAAGAACGACATTTAGAGCCTACATGCTGAAACATTTTCTCATACGTGTTATGTTCGTACAGACATGATGGATTTTTCCATAAATGAAAACAGTGAACAAATTCAGTTGAATTTTTTTAAAAATATGATTGTAAAACTAAAATTTTATATCTTAATTAAGTTTAATATTATATATTAAAATATGTGCAGTGTTGTTCAGCATGAACCTTTTTTTCTTTGTATTTCTATAAAATTAGTATGAGGTGTAAACCAAAGTGTTCGTCCTGCTGTTTCAATATTTAATGTATTTAAATGTTTTAATACTAAAAAAAAAAAAAAAAAAAAAACACCCACCCCAGAAACGAATACTTTTATATTTTCATTGAATAAATATTTCAAATATAAGTAACTTTATAAACTGAAATTTACATTTATTTTAAAATTAGATTTTAGTGTTGCTTTTTCCCAATGCAGCAGCAGTAAAATTAATAATTTAATTAAATTAGTAATTAATTTAACGATTCAAATATATTTAATTATTCATTAGATTTAACAATCCAAGAAAAAATAACAAGTATTGTTATTAGGAAATTTAATGTGCTAATGACTATAGAAAAAAAAATTTCTCGTTTACCTGTTTTAATCAATTTTTAATGAGAAGCACCATCTATTTTAAGTCCTTCTTCATTGGGGCAACAGCCCCATGGTGGGCCAAGGCCGTCTGTCCACTGAATTCTATTTCTGTCAAAATTTCTATATATTGGACTTAAAGTAAACATCTCATGCCTCGAAATCTGTCTGTCCACTGACAGATTTCGAGGCATGCATGTTTAAGTCCAATATATAGAAAATTTTAACATGGTGCATTAAATAATTTAGATAATAAGAGGAAATTTAAAAAGAAAACTCTTGTTTATACATATGTAAAACAACAGAAATTCATACCATTTTCATAGCATTTCAATTTTTAATAGTAAAATTGGTAAACATATTAACATAACATTTTTATAAAAATTGCTTTTTTCCACATTGATTTTAATTTTTTCTTTACCAATCGGACAAAAAAACCAGTTCACAGCAAAAATATTAAGTTCCTTACTTTTAAAATACCCACTTATCCTGAATATTTAAACAAACTGTGATACTTATGGTATAAAACGTATGATTTTTATACTTTATCATATTCCTCTGTGTTTACATCTTTTAGGTTATTTTTATTGAATCATTTGGTATGATATTTATACATAGTTTTCAAGCATCAACGACATTAAAACCCAAGAATTTCAAATTACACCGGAAATATGTCAATTAACACAACTCTTAATGAATATATTCAAGGAACACATTATATGATCATTCTTATATACTGATGAGTACAGTCGAGTTCGGATGATCTGAGAAAATAGGAATCGTCATCAACTCGGATTACTGATAATTAGATTAAAAGGACCTTTATATTATACAATACAATTCATATCCTATTAGTACATTTTTATCATTTTCATAAAAATCTACTGAAATCTTTAAAAAAATTAGTTTGAGTAAAAAAAACAATAAATAGCACAATAGACTTTAAATTATAATTCAATTAAAAAATCACCATACTTATATGATTTCATAAAAAATTATTTTGATTTATAGTTGTTTGATTTTTACGTGAGAATCGATTTTCTTGCAAGTTTCTAAAATTAGAACTTAACGCGTTTGGTTGCAGATTTATGTAGCATAGGATAACTTGCAAGATTACTGTCTTGGGCATGGGGAATAATATTTTTCTTTTCATCATTTGAATTTTCTTTTTTTAACAATTTCTTTCTTCTTAACATTTAAGGTAAAAGACTAACGTTTTATTTTTTGGTTTTTCCTGATTGCCAATATATCGTTTTACTTCTGTGAATTCTTAAATAATAGAGAGTTTTTGCATACCGTATTTTTATCGTCCGATATTTTTTTCTCTCTAGCGCGCATGCTCATAGGAAATTGCGCATGCGTATCTGTAATAATATTTCCTATGAGCATACGCGCTAGGGAGAAAAAAATATCGGACGATAAAAATACGGTATCAAAAACTCTCTAATGAAAAGCCAGAAAGTCTTTAAAAAGTCACCTTTAAGGTGCTGAGACTAGACACATCCTTGAGAATAAATTCCACTAGTTCAAATACTTACAGCAAGCGTAGAAAAGCAAAATTTCTTACACAAAAACACTTGAGCGACTAGAAAAACACTTCGTAGAACGTAAATAAACATGCGGTACAAAAAAAACAACATTCAATCTTTCTTAGATTAAGCGAAACTCGGTTACCGGTACTTAAATTATCGAGGCCTTACTGTACATGGAATTGTTGTTAACTCTGCTTGTCGAAGCTCAAATAAAACTCTTCTGGATTGAATAAATTCATTTATTACCCCGTGAAACACACTCTGTAATTACACTGCTCTGGATAAGTTCTCATCAGTTCTAAGCAAATTGCTGGCAGTTGTCCTTATTTACGAACAGAATACTCGCCGAGACGATCACCAATTCTGAAATATTTGCTGCAATACTGCTCTATACGATATCTCATTGCCTCATCTCTATATGACTACTTTATGGGGGGGATTACTAATTCAACAAATTTAAATTTTACAATATTACAAAAAAATAAAAAAATCTAAAGTATATAATAAAAGTTAACCCGTAACAGCGAAGGCGATACTTAAATAGCGAAATTAATATATCATTCTGATATTTCACTTAGATGTTCTTTGAACTTTTAACTGACAGAAAAAATATGTTTTCCATTTCAAAGTGAAATAAAATGTTTTCAAGAAACTTTTTCCAGAGCCTCAGATTTTTCGATAAAAATCCTAAGCTGCAGTAAATTTTATAAAATTAATATTAAAAATGGATTTCTTATGTAATTATTATTGCGATTTGTGTATTTAATATGTGAAACAAATTTCAATAAGAGAAGATTCAATAATTTCAATAACACAATACAGAAAAATTTTTTGACACTGTCTGTAATATCAGTATCTCACATTTCCTGGAAGCAAACAGTTAAGTTATGATTTCTACAGCACATTCATTGAATGATTTTGCTTGCATTACAAAGAAACACTGTTTAGGCAAGATAAACATAAATATGCTGTCTTACTTTTCTTACCTGGCGGACATGTTTTTCTTCCTTTTAATTTCGTTTCTTCTGCACACTGCTCCCCATTCTGAGACCCCGCTTCTTTTTCCTGAAATCTTTTTATCATCATGCTCAATTCTCGATTTATTCTTGGATTATTAACTCTTGTATATAGTAGTGGTAGAACTAAATCTCTCGCAAATTCTTTCAAAACACCATCCTGGACATAACAGGGTTTTATAAATAGCCTTGGCACAAAATGTATGCTTTTAATGTCCTCATATCTACTAAACCTGTAGAAAAGAGCAGTAGGCCAACGCGTTGTCCTCCTGCTGCATTAATAAGCAGAGAATTTTTCATTTATGCATCAACAGCACCTTTGGTTCTGTTGCAAAATGCTATAGTTGTTTCTGAGTAAAAGAAATCATTATTGTTTGAAGAAATTTCAGAGCTCTTAAATGGGGGAACTTTCACGGATATCTTCTTCACAGTCTTCTCTCCGCTAAAAATCACTTCCATTTTCTTCTCGAATAGAATTGTTCTCCAGCATGACAAAGATCAGATGGATAAATAAATCTACTCGGACTAAACTTCACAGCCAATATGTAATCTGCCCATTTATAACAAAGAAAGGGAGGTGAGGTCTCACAGACCACTTTTGAAGAATGTGATGGAATTTATTCCGGATGCACATGTCAAAACATTGTGATAAGAGGATGCTAAGTACAAAGTCACAAAACAGGAAGCTAGATGAAAAATCCATTCAATTGGATTAAGCACGTAAAAAGTGGTGATGGGAGGAATATGGTGAGCTGTTTGTGAGTCCCGCACGTCTCTTGTAATGGATTAAAATATTTATTGGTTGATAAAAAGGGCATACATTACAAAAAAGCATACATTGCCATAATGTATAAAAGAATATATAATGCAAGTAATCTGAATTAATTCGAATAAGTTTAATGTTAATTTAAAGTGCAAAATTTTCTCTGAACCAGTATTAAATCTTGGAATGTGGAGAATTTGATATAATCATAAAATTTACAAAATCAATAGAAATGTAAATATCTCTCTAATAATTAATGCATCATGAATATTGGTTCAAAAAGGATAAAAAGGATTTTTTTGTAAAATTATAATTACATTTCAATTAAAAGAAATTGTATAGCATTTAGAAAACCCTCAATCCAATGTGTAGATAGTATTAAAAATTATCTAAAAGTATACAAAGCACAAACTGAAACAATACAGACCACAGTGGGGTAAAATGGATCACAATAACTTGTAATGTGATAAAAATTATTTTAAAAAACCTTTTTATTAAACTAAAATCTGAAATCAACATGAGAAAATAATATATTTATTTCACTTTTTGGAAATCGGAGAACAGTTTATTATTGTTAGTATTCAATCAATAAATAACTGCATTTAGCTAAAAACAATCAAGAAGAAATATTCTACATTAAATCAATCAATTCTAAGATAAAATCTTCAAACAATTTTAAAATTTAAACGTTAATTTTTTTTTTAAAAATACAATTAATAAACAAATATGATTTGTATAATAATCAATTGCAACAGAATATAAATCAATAAACTACGTAAAAATACAGTGAATAAACTTTTAATTAGACAGAAAATTATAAAAGTAAAATTTTGATTAAAAGTTAATGGCAATTTATGCTAATAAATGTAGAATACGCACAATAACACTTAATTTATTTAAATTTTTTGTTTTTTTAAGTATCTAAAATTTTTATAAATTCATAAAATGGTAATGGTAAAGTTCTAAATCATAAGGCCTTCATAAAAATTTCGTATTTCTAAGCAAACCAATAAAAAAACAAGAAATCTCAGAATTATATAAGTAAAATTAAGGAACATAATATTAAACATTTGACTTACTAAAATGTAATTATTTTAATGCCAGGTTCTTCACCTGAAATATTTACTACTAATATGACAATTATAAAGACAGATTCATCGTTATCTTGGCTGAACCACAGGAATCCTTCTATACTAGACACACAAAGAGAAAAAAAAATAAGTCTTTGCAAGGTCTTCTTAAAAGTACTACTCGTATGTACGTGTATATATATTATTGCTTTAAGTTAATCAAGTATAGGGAGTGAGTATCGAATACATAATAGTTTCTTCCGAAAAATCATGATTCAACTCCTGCTAATAACTAAACGATCCACTCCAAAGTGGGGTTTTAAAGACTTAATTTGTATACCTACACTTGAACACTGTAAGATTTATTCAGATGATATTAACATTCAGCAAATGTTTATTTTCTGAAATATATTTTATTTCAGCATAATCTATATTCTCCATTCTCTAGGCATTTAAAAGATTTTTTTGGCATTGTTAAAGCGTATTTTACATTCCGTTTTGTAATTGTTTTGGAATTTATACAAAAATTAAATGTTTATAATTACTGAAATACGGTACTTAAGGCTGATGAGCCTTTTACCACCTGTTTGTTAACAAACTGCCGCTATAATTTGACATTAATGAATTCAGGAAATTTAAAGGTTGAAAGTGGAGGGAAACGAAATTATGATAAAACCAACATAGTATTTATTGTATATAAGGCTTGTAAAATTGCTTTGAACAGTTTGTATTCGCTGTGAGTGCTCTGTCTCCAAAGTAGAATGTCTGTGTTTAAATTTAGTTGTGAAGTTTCTCTAGAATTTTCATAAATTACCTCCTAGTTGTCAGTTTCTTATTTATAATGGCCAGATAATTACTTATAACAGCCTCTTCAGGAATACGACTGTTTGGAGCACCTCGATATAACCCATCAATAAAAGGTCATTGAGATAAATCGTTTAATAGATTCCACACACTTTTCGTGGCCATAATAGGATAACAAGTATTGCGAAGAAACCATTGCGGGATATATGGAAATGAGCAGGCTGATATGTTGGCCAAGAATGGATCACAAATGATGCAACTTCATCCTTCTTTGTTTTGCGCCATATAAGGCGATATATATCTTTCTCTATTAAATCCAACCTTTCCAACCCGTATAGAGAAGGCTTCTGAGAAAAATGGAATTCTCTATTGAATTAGTCAACAAGAATTCCCAGTTCCTTGCCTAGAGCGGTCGGGGTGGCCTGCTTTAGACTTGCCATGGGCCATGACTACTTGAGTCACCTGTATAGAATAAGACTGGCTGCTACAGATATCTGCCCACTTTGCGAATATGACGGGCCCATGACTGGAGAGCACCTCATCATTTGCCCCATTGTTCTTAACTGTATCACTTTTTGTGTTACTGTCAATGCGTTTAGTGATTGTTTTTGTCGTTCTTTACTGTATTGGGCTATTCTTCGACTAATGATCGAGGGTTGAAGACGGATATAAGATAAAATATATTTTAGCTAAGAAAGCAACTAAATGGAAATACATTTCACTTCGACTGTTTTCTATTTCACATAGGTAAGCGAAATCGAAACATCACATAGCCAGGTCTGGGAATAATTTTCGCCATTTAAGGTTTCGCACCAAGAAATAACCAACCAAATATTTTGCATGGGTCTAAATACAAACATTTCTATACATATTTTTATTAACACAGTTCCTAACTTAAAATTGGAAACTTTAAATGTTATTTTCATCGATTCAAGTTCCAGTTCAACAATCTCTGTTGTTGTGAACAAGGAGAATTTTATCCAGAAATATAATAAAATATATTTTTAGCTGAGGTAGATCTAAATGGAAATACATTTCACGTTGACTGTTTCTAATATTTCACGCAGGTAAGTAAAATCAAAACATGACATGACATGGCGTCAAAGAAATTGGCGTTGACGTAGGTAGTAGCTTTTCTCGCTCTATTTTTGCATAGGTCTAAATACAAACATTTCTATACATATTTTTATTAACACAGTTCCTAACTTAAAATGGAAACTTTAAAAGTTATTTTCGCTGAATCAAATTCAAGTTCAACAATCTCTGTAGTTGTGAACAAGGAGAATTTCATCCAGAGTATTTGCTTCTGCACTGCACGAAACTGCAACGATAAAAACCCTTGTTAAAGAAGACTTTCAAATATATTCTATTTCCTGGTCTCCCTTTTGTCTGACCTCGGTAACTCCATCGTGACATTTGGACTCTTTTGTGCTATTAATGGCAGTATTTAATTGAAATAATATTCATAAATGTGTGTATTTTGTTTACTTTTTTATGTGAATACTTGTATGTACTTACTGGATGTTATCATTTTTCTGTAACTTTTTTTAACTTATACTTTGCAGATCTCATGAAATACATTATATGAACACAAGGAGGTTATTTGACTTTCAAAAAAACATAAAGAAAATTAATTTAGTTCAAAAACATTTTCTTACAATGCATAATAAATATCTGCTTAAAATATTCCAAAGAAATGAAAAATAATATTACACAAAATTAAAATACCTAAAAGCTCTATCCTTAATAACAGTTTTCAAAAGATGTGTTTATATGTACTAAATACAGATTTACAGACTGAATGAGGAATTCAGTTTAGTAAAATATTTTCAAAATATGCAATTAATTAAAAAGGTTAGTATGTTTAATTAAATGTTATAGAATATACATTACTATAATAATAATAATGATTAATATAAATATAAATACACACATAAAATATTTCTGATTTTTATGTAGTTATACACATTTTTATTTTTTTCTCTTTTTTATGAAACAAAATAATAAAAAATATATTATCTGCCCAACACAAAATACATAGAATAAATTTTATGAAAAATATGTTGCATATCCCATAACATGAAACATGGAGCTAACCAACAAATCTTCCTATTTACTTCTATGTAATTCTAGTCTTTCGTAAAATAGAAATCTGCATCATCTTTTCGATGTTTTGGTGAATCATTCATTCATAAAAGTACAAGAAAATTTTTAAAAATCTAGTACTTCATATGCTTGATTTCTAAGAAAAAATGTAAAAACATTATATGAAGCGATTTTTTTTTTAAATTTTATTTAAAGATATGTATATATTAAAAAAATTATACTCTTTTAAAGAATCATAAAATAAATATTTAAACTGAATCAATTAAAAATAAAAAGCTATTTCTGTACGATAAGAGCAATCTCTCCAGTAACTTGTGCAATCGTGAAAAAGTAAAAAAACGTTAAATTAATTTTTGCATTAATTTTGGTTACAAATTCTGAACATGCAAAACATTTAAAAAAAAAAAATAGATACTAATTTTAAAAACTTAAATTTATATAGTTCATTTTATTGTTATAAAATTTAAAAAAAAACACAAAAACAAAAAAATACAATTGTATTGGTATAAAATTATATTTATAAAGAACTGATTAAGTAAAATATCAGATATTTTGTTCAAAATGCTGCTTCTTCTTTTTTTTTTAACTATTTTTGCTCAATTAGTAAATAAAAAAATATTTCTGAAGATCTGAGATAATCAATTTAACATCTTTTATAGGTTCTAAAACTGTTATAGAAAATTCAAGAACAATAATGAAGTTATTATTAACTAACTAATTATTTAACTACAAAAAATCAACAAACAGATTTCTTAATGTGCTATTTAAATATTTTTATTGTTGTATAGATTTTCTAATAGTTGTTTTTTAAATAAGTTAAATAAAATATGTAAGTTGTATTATTAATATTACAAGCATTTATAATCACTAGGCAACCTTAAATTCAATTAATGCCGTAATAAAAATCAATTTGTTAAAATTAACATAATTTGTATTGTTAATCACATTATAATTCCCCAATACCGGTTGTTGAAAATAATGATAAATCATAAAAATACTGCAAATAATATACTTAAATATTAAAGGAACATGGAATTATATTTGTCAATTATAATATACAGAAAATAATACGTTATAAAAATATTGGTACGGATATTTTACCAATAGCACAAAAATTTATTCTAATAAAATCACAAAAATTCAATTTATCTTATTCATGTTTAGGTTTTTATTTTTATTTCTTATTTTATCTTGTAAATTAAACAAAGGTGTGATCAATATACAGTCACCAAAAAAAGTATTGGGACACAATACAAATTCACAGGATTTTATCATAATATAAAACTTAAATATACAAATGGAATTAAAAAAAGAAGCATATCACATTTTGATTAATGCAAATCATAGTAGCTCGAAGAAAATGACATATTAATGTAGTTATGATTACAATTCAATGTAAAAAGAAATCAAGTCAGAAAATCTACTCAAAAGGTATGGGACACTGTCCAATAAATTTAAAAATCTATATAAATTTGATAGTTAATATCTTGTTGCATCCTTGTTCATCCTTGCACTTTATGACCTCTCACAATCGATTTGCATGGATCTGATCAATTTTGCGAAAAGTGATCTGCTAATTTTGGTCCCTCTGAGATCAGATGTTTTCTTAACTTCGGCTTGTCAAAAATATTGGGTCTATTGTTTTTTTGCTGCAAATAATAACACATATGTTCAGTGGGATTAAGGTATGGACTCTGGACAAGAGACTTAATAAGATCAGGACAGAGGTAGAAGATCCGTGACTTGAAAATATTGCCAGCGTGTTTGAATCATTATCCTAGTACAATTTAAAATATCTTGAGATTCCCAAGTTGCTCACAGTTTGCTCTACATTTTGCTTAAAATGTGAAGGTAGACACATTTATTTATAGTACCCCATCTATAAAATCTAACCGCACCAGAGCTTGCCACGCTATCCCTGATTAATTAGTTGTCACCTCCATATTTTACAGAAAGAAGCAATTTTTATATGAAAGCTGTATTTGATGTGGCCAGGCATTTAACTTGCCATCCGATCTGAAACATGTTATATTTGCTTTTACCCACAAAAATGGCATTTCACAAAATTCTGTTGGCTGCTTTATATACATGTTAGCAAATGACAATATAGCTTTCGATTTACTTTGCTAATGTAGGGGCTTTCTCCGCAGTACTCTGCCATGATACTTATGTTTTCTTGAAACATTTGTAATAGTTTCATGATTTACCAATTTTGGAGCCTACTTTTATACTTCAGGGTCAATTTTCCTGCTCTAGGTTTTGGATTAATGTGCAATTTTTCTCCCAATCCCCCCGCTCTTCACGTTCACTAAATGTCCATAGAAACCCTGCCTGGATTGTTTTCAACACTGGTTTTTTAACCTGCAAATAATATTAAAAATAGTAGACATACTAACCTTCTACATTTGTCCGATACAATGAACTTATTTTCTATTTTTCCAATGATTATTAGCAGATTTTACACATGAACAGAAATATGTTTATTTTTTGCCATTGTTCCATTCTGCAACCTTTTCTGCTGATACTTTATGCCTAAAATTATAGTCTAAAAAGTGTTAATAAATTAAATTTTATTGAAGAGCTATACATTTCTTAAATTTCTCATTTCAAATTTATCTCAATATTTTTTTTTGACAACTGCTTTACGATGAAATTATATTTAAAAGGTTTGTTCAAACAGTAGTTTTCAAATATTAAAAAAAAAAAACCTTATATATTTTATACCAAACATTAAACCATTTCTTGATTAATTTAGCTTTTGTTCTAATGTAATGTAACATTTCTATAAATAGCTTCACATGTTATGCAATCCAAGTGTCCCAATACTTTTTTTGATTGACTGTATATGCACTAAAATAATAAGCATAAGTAAAGAAATGAACCCATTATTATCATTTATAATTATACATAAAGATGGCAATAAAATTTTTAAAAAACAATGAAACACAGACTATTTATGATATTTTTTTAGAAATTTGTCTGAGTAACGAACTTCAAAATCTTTAACTTGGAATTAATATAAAAGTGAAAAAAAATGAAAAACAATCTCAGAAAATTAATACTGACTCTTTAAAAATAAAATAAAATTCAAAGAGAAAATCAGAAAAAATGTGTGTCTGGCACTCAAGAAATTTGACAGCAAAAAAGCTTAAATACTGAAGGGATCAACTTTACCATTTGAACTAAAAATAAAATATTTTCAATAGAAAGCCTTTGATTTTTAAAAAATTAAATCTATTTTTATCCCAAAGTAACAGAATTAAAACATCAAACTTGAAAAGAAATGATAAAAATTGCAATTTGCAATTGATATTTTTTATAAATGTTGAGGCAAAAATAATTGATTATATTTTCAAATAACACGATATATTTGTGATACTTTGAAATACAGATGAAATACAAAATTTTCAATAAAGCTTGAAAAACTGATAAAATCAATGACGAGATCATATTTAAAAATCAGCTTTTTTTTTAGTTCATGTTGACTATCACTTCAACAACATAAAAATTAACTATTCACCAGGAGAAAAAAAATTGGTTTGTAAATACAGACTTACCTGTTTTTATGCAGTCCTTTTTGTACGATTTTTTTTGTTTGTACAGTATATAAAAATATTCCATTAAATGCATATTATGAATAAAAACTAATTAAAAAATGTAATTAAAAAATGAACACAACAAATGGTGGTAAAAATAACATGAAAATAAAAAAAAAAATCCAACAGATGGCCAACCTGATATTGTATCATCCCATTAACACGAATGTCATTAGATGTAATGTAGTGCTATTTCGTAAAGTTTTGATTTGCACGTTTTCTATGTGGGATTTTTTATAGTCCCTATTTTCTGCATAAAAATTTTTAATGTGTTAAAACATTTACTCCATTTACGCCATTTCTTTTATGCGATCCCTACCACTTGCGCAGAAAAAAAAATTTGACTATATACAGTGAGCCACAAAATTGAGTATACACCTCTAAAACTTTGACGACTTCTTCCAATTACAAATTAAATATTGATTTAAATAGATCAATTTTTTTATCCTAGATACTTTAACATCTGCTTTTACCATCCTATAATAACACAATTACATAGTTAACTTATTTATTACGAAAAAATTAGGCGATTTGAAGAAAAGATAGAAAACCATGCCACAAAATTGAGTATACACTTCTTATATTTGTAAATTATACCACCACTTTTTTTAGTTTCAAATTTTTTTTAAAGAGTTTCAGGAGTAGCTGCTGCTTATAACAAGTGCTATTGCACTTCAACGCTTTTAAATAGTGTTTTTTCTTATTAAAAATCGTAAAATGAGCTCTCGTAGAGAAATTACTGAATCTGAGCGTTTATTGGCTGTAAAATGGTCCAAAGAGAGCAAATCTCTTCGAGAAATCGCTTCGTTGATTGGTGTAACTCATGGTTGTGTCCAAAAATACTAATAAAAATAAGTATAAGTATAAAAAAACTGGATCTGTGGCCAATATTCCTGGAAGAGGACATAAATACTGAGTACTACAGCGAAGAGGAAGATCATTCACTCAGTAAAGAAAGATCCGAGGGTGAGTGCCTCTAAACTAGCTTTATCGATGTCCTCTACAATCGGGAAAAAGATCTCAGTTGAAAAATTCTACGTACCCTTCACCAATATGGGTTTCATGGCCGTACACCAATACGAAAGCCACTCATCAAGTATGTGAATAGACAAAAGAGAGTGATTTTCGCCAAAGAACATCGTTTAAAGCCTATTTCTTTCTGGAACACTGTAATATTTTCTGATGAAAGTAAGTTTAATCTTTACGAAAGTGATGGACGATTTAAAATATGGAGAGAAGCTGGGGAAAGCACTGGCACCTAAAAAAACACCATTAAGGCAGTCAAGTTCGGAGGTGGATCTGTCCTTGTTTGGGGTTGTATGTCGGTTGGAGGAGTTGGAGAGCTTGCTTTTATTGATGGTATTATGGACAAACATGTATATTTGCGGATTTTAAATGATAACTTGAAAAAAAAGTGCAAGTAAGTTGGGGCTTGGGTCAAGCTTCATATTCCAGCAGGACAACGACCCCAAGCATGAACCGAAGATTGTGCAGTTATACTTGCTGCACCATTGCAAGAAGCAACTTTCATAGCAACTTTCATAAACATTGAGAACATTATTTTTTATTAAATAATATAATTTTATTAATAAACAATTGCTGTTGACAAGTATTTTTTTAGTTTCTAATTGATATTTTATACATAGAACATGTATATATATGACATTAGCGTTTCTTATAATACTGTTTACCAGAAATACTAAAATATTTTGCAGAAGGAATTAAAAAAAAAAACGCCGAAAGAATTTTTGTTAGCTTGAAGGATAAGGCAGAGTACCAAAACAAATCAGTGATACATAAAAACATATAAGTGAAAACATCGTGTGTGCATACTAAAAGGCGATGTTGCCAGAAGAGATTTGGACAATTTGGAACTAGAGAATACCATTATTCGAGTCGAAAAATTCATTGAAATAGAATAGAGATACCAGGCATGCATTATGTATGGGACAGATTTGGAAATAAGCTAGTAGTGGTGTGTTTGTAACGGGAAGGATTTCAATATAGATGTGTGCCCCATTGCGAATTGTATGTGCGTTTGCACTGAAAACTATAGGAAGTTGGATTTTTCTTAATGAGGTCTAATATGTGTCGATGCAGAACATGACTCATATTTTTCATAGAAGAAGATGTCGTCAACGTAAAAGAAGGAACACTTTGTACAATCGCAAGCTGAAGTGCGTAATATTGGATTATCCTATACTAGAGTGTTTCGAAAAAGAGATTGAGAAATTGCGATTAAAAAACCTTTGAAAAGAAATCGAAAAAGAAATTGCGATTAGAGAAACTACAGTATCCCAAACTAGAGAATGAAATTCTTATACCCTTCCATTTTTAGAGGGTTCAGATTCTGGTTGCAAGAGATTATCGACAACAAATGGACCTCGCAAATTGTTTTCTGCAACGTAGTTGGCAGAAATGAAAAAGTAAGCATAGTTGAACGTGGTAATTGGCAGAGACGAACGTGTTGGCAGGCTGTCACGATCCTTCAACTTGTCCATTGATTCCTTCTTCAAAAGTCTTGAGTAAAAGATCCCCGTATCTTTTGATAAGAATGTTGTAACAAAATATTTTTTTAAAAAAATCAGATGCACGTACTCTTAACAGACGTGGAATATTTGAATGCGTTTGCAAATCTATTATTTATTATTACGAGGCGTGCAGCGTTACAGATGGCAGCAATTTTGGGACCTTCTGTAACATTATACTGTCATGGTTTTATTAACCATTTTTTTGTAAATCATATCTGCATTCCTTTATTTATTGTTTATTCTTCCCATTGCCAGAGCAAACTAATTTATCCACCAATGTGTTTTCCTTGTTTTGAATGCTTGAACTTCACGATCCTTTAACTTAAAATTTGTAAGAACCCTTTCATATCACCCTTTTTACTGTAATCCCCCCATTAAACCGCCACCTCCATAAATCCCTATCCTCATGCTCGTGGATTAGTGTTATTTTTTTATAAAAACCACTTTAAACCACTACCTTTTTTTTTTTGGAGAAGATTGACAGTTTCGATTTAATGAATGTTGACTGTAATTGAATTTTTTTTTTTTTCATGGTGCATTTTCAGGGTTCTTTTGATAAGTGAAAAATTCAGGAAAGGTACTAAAAATACAAGAAAAAAATAAAATAAAAACAGTATGGGAATGTGTTATAATTGATATAAAAGTAATGAAGCTAAAAAGCAAAACTGCTATTTTTCTTAACTAACGTATTGCATACATATCAAAAAAAAAAAAAATACCATAATAC
This sequence comes from Caerostris extrusa, assembly GCA_021605095.1. Taxonomy (NCBI): domain Eukaryota; kingdom Metazoa; phylum Arthropoda; class Arachnida; order Araneae; family Araneidae; genus Caerostris; species Caerostris extrusa. The sequence continues at coordinate 10,484 of BPLR01001203.1, read as the reverse complement.
TGGATAAAAACACGTACTAACAAACATGTACAAAATACGGATGAAAAAAGTGTAATCAGAAAATGAAAAAAATCAGAAAATCAAATTAAAGTGTAATCAGCAAAAGTTGTATAGTTTTTAATATCTTAAAGAAAAATTTTATCAAGCTATACTGTGTTAGGGTATTTCTGGTAGGTAGAAGACTAAATTGGATTGAAGTGTATATAATGAAATATTTTGGAGAAATGGAGAAATAAATTTTATATTTCCTGACAATTCTGATACTGAAGCTAGGAATGCTATGAGAAAGACACACGACAGAGAATTTTAAGTAATTTAATGGCATGTGATTGTAACGAATGCCCAATAAGTTATGGTGATTTAAACGGTGCTAAAATTGGAAACCTACAGCCCAAAGATTGTAATTGCGAATTGTGGGGAAGAAATTTTACTTATCGTTAGAAACTTATATAACTTGAAATAAACATAATTTGGAAAAGAAAGGTTATGCAGATAATAATAAAGTAATTTATAAAAGAAAGAATGAGGAAGAATTTTCAAAGTCCATGTGTTAAGGAAATTAAAAATCATAGAAACAGAATATATTCATTGAATCTCTGAGGACAAATTATTAATGAAAATTTATTATTAATGCATAATGTAAAATATAATAAATAAAAAAATTATATAGCTTATTTTAATTACCAAAAAACACAAACATGGCAAAGAGAATTAAAAACAGCACGTCATTTCAATTTTGTCAGTGCATGCAATGCTCCTAAATAATAAACGATGTTAATTAATTAAAATTTTATTTTTTTTTTGAAAATAAAATAATAATTAATTAAATTAGTTTAATTATTATTTTATTTTTAAAAAATGAATAATTTTAAAAAAATCAAATCATTATTATTTTTTTAATGTATTAAATTTTTAAAAATATTACTCATTATTTTGATTAAAATGAAGAAAGTTTTTAGTTAAAATGAATTTATTTTGTTGTAATTTTACAGTCGTAGAATTAAAATCTCATTTTCTTCTAATTTCTTAACGTTTGTGTGCGATGAGTTACACCAATAAGAACGAGCTTCAAGGAACATACCTTGATCTAAAAATAGAACCGCATGGGAGAAAAGACATATCATGTTTTAGCCTCAATAAATGGTGCAGCGATTGAATGCATTGGTATTTCGTCTAGTATTACGAATAAATGTTGATAGGAAAATAAATAACTGTAATCACTTCGATGTTTTGCTGTTTTTGAGATTCACAATTTTTAGATGTAATAAGAATGTTTTGCAAAGAAATTAATTATTAAAGAAATAAACAAAATAAATTTTTTTCAAAAATTTATATATTATTGAAAAAATTTACATCTGCATATTTAATTGCAGATTAATGTTAGCTAATTTTATTTCGTATACTTTTTTATTTCGTGTATATTTCAGAAATGACTGTAAATAGTCTTCAGTTTTTAAAAATCTCTATTTGTAATTATTCTTTCCTCTCGAAATTTACTCATACCGGAATTTTTTTGAGGGGAATTTTATTCTAATATGCACTAAAAACTAGATAAATAGTATATTTTAAACATATAAACACATTCAAATAAATATATATATATATATATATATATATATATATAATTCATATATAAAATATAATTCCTAAAAAAATCAATTAATAAATAATAATTAATTAAATAATAATAAACATAAAATAATAAATATAAATATATAATAATAAAAATTTATAATAAATATAAAATATTATAATTAATAAATATAGACATAGATATAATTTCATAAATATTTTGTTGAATTGTTTAATGTCTTTTACTAGATTTTTCAATCAAATCTTAATGTAATAATACAAAAAATGTATTTAAATTCCCCATGAATCTTTTAGAATAATTTTATCATTATAAATGAAACAAAACAAGATAAGTATGCATACATACTTTAAGATTATACTTTTAAGGACTTTTAATTATTTCTTATAATTTAGGACCATTATGCTGCATTCTGCTAGTATATGTTTTATAATTCATCACTAGAATCTTTTTATATTTCCGTAACTTGAAAAAAAACATTCTTTTATAAGTACTTGATGGATTTTTGTAATTTAATGATGTTTATTTCCAAAAAATATTTGCGATTGTAAATATATAAACGAATTTCTATAAATAACATTTATTTGGTTTATCAATAGATTAACTCCATATTGCTTGATTCTAGCTCATTAAAATTCACTTTTACCCACTTTTTAAATTTCATGAAGTTTTTATACTAGTATGATTTGTACCCTATTGATTAATTTTATCTTGATATTATTCATAAATTTTTCCTAAAGTTAAAAGTTCTATTCTAAAAATTTACTTCTCCTATATAAGAATAAATATAGAGTTTTCAATATTTATTAAACATTAATTTAATTTAGTTGAACTTTTCAACAAATCAATGTTTTGCAAATAAACAAGATATATTTTCCATTTAATGAACAAAAAATATTGTACATTGTGTGTTTAATGTTATTTAAATAATGAACTTAAAAAATGTTTTCTTGTCTTAACATTATTTTATTTCTGAAATGAAAAATTTCAAAATTGTTGTTACATCTGAAAGTAATTAATATATATCGTTATTTAATTAAAATATTATATTTGCATTACTACCTCAAATTCTGTCGTGTTATTTGCTTGCTGATTGTGGATGAATAATATGAATGATATGTTTAATATTTACCAAGGAAAGTTTATTATTTAATGTTTTTAATAAGTAGTGGAATAGAATCTACTTCGAAATTCCTGTAGAATAAATACAGAATAATTTAATTTCAACTCAGTACAAATTTTAAAGTGTCAGATATACCACTTAAAAGTAAATAGTTAACAGTAAACATCTCTAGTATTTGGAAAGGACAGAGAACAATGAAATTTCAATAATGTTTGTAAATTGAATTAATTATTTGCAATTTAAAAATACAAAGCTTAAACAGTTAATAATTATTCAACATTAACAGTTTGTAATATTGAGGTACACAATGGATAAATGTCGAAAAAGGATTCACATTTAATTATTTTATTTAGATGAATTCATTTAAAACAAAATAGTGCCAGATCGAAGAAGAGTTTATTTCAAAACGTGTTGTAACCTTTTATTACGGAAATTACAAGTATCTTTAACACAATAATGATTATACAAATGTAATCAGTTAATTTGGAGTGACTAGCTCTGGCGTTTTGTGCCATGGAAACTTGTGGTGGTTTGGAATCTACCTTAAACCGTAGATCCCGGTCTAATATGATTGTAGAGCGCTGGATGTAGAGCTGACAATCCTACCCCAAAAAAGAAAAACATTCGAATCTGCCAGTAGGCGGACGGCCTTGATCCATTAATAGGACTGTTGTGCCATTGAAGAAAAGAAGAAGTTAATTAATCCCCGTAAAATGTTGACAATATCTGAAGGTATTACTACTTGGAAAAAATCAATTTCTTTTATTTGAATGTTGAATATTTAACAAGGGAAAATATCACTCAACATCTAAAGGATTTTTTAATTTCGTTTTTTTAAAAACATAATCCTTATAATGCATTTAAGATTAAAAAAATCTTTAGAAATAATTTAAATGTTTTTCTTAGTAATAGTATAAATAGTTTTTTCAAATGATGTTTACAAAAAAGCACACCATTAGTAGACAGTTGTCAATTCGTGTTTATGTAAATGCTGAAGAAAAAGATTACTTAAATGTCATTTTTTAATTTAATTTATGATAGATAACACTATTTTATAAGCATTTCTTTTAATTATAATGTTTAATTAGATACAATATGTGCACATTTGATTTTTTTTTTTTCATGATTGTAAATTATAAAAATCATAAACAGAAAAATTAAAATGCCAGTTTGAAATAATCTGTATTAATTAATCTATATCTAAAATAAACTAAATAATATATAATATAAAATAACTAAAACTAAATATAATAACTAAAAATAAAATAACTAAAACTAAATATAATAACTAAAAATAAAATATCTAAAAATAAATATATAACTAAAAATAAAATAACTAAAACTAATAAAACTAAAATAAAATAACTAAATCTTAATTCATATATCAAAATAAACTTTATCTTTATTTCGGCTGTTTAACGGAAATATATCAATGGATATCTTTAAACAAATTCAATTTTTAATTCATATAAATTTGATGATGTGCTTTTAATATTTTCTTTTTCTTTTATATATTTGGATTGTTTTTAACTTAATTTGAACAAAAAAAGTAAAAAAAAAAATATCATAGAGCAATGTATACTTTTCTAATTTTTTTTTTTTAGAAAAATTCAATCTTACAAAAAGAAAAAAATTGGTTTTCTATAAAAAATGTGGACACATTTTTTTAATTGAGAAAAGTTTAACTTTAAAAATAGTTTTGGTTATCTGATACCAGAAAACCAACCACATAAAATAAAAATCGCTATTTTTAGTTATGGTGCTTTCTTTAACAAATTGTAAATTTTTAAATTAATAAAAATGTTGGTGTAACAGATTAAATGTGAGTTTCCTTAAAAATTCTTTATTAAAAGTACAATTTTTAATTCGTTTTTAGAGAAACTACATGCATTTATAACAAGAAAATGTTTTACCATCAAATATAAAAACACTACTTTTTTTTTAACAGCAGCCAAAATAAACTCTTCGATTATTGTAGACTTTTCTTTAAATTTATTATGTATTACTTTTTATTATATATCAACAATTTGAATTATTTGAAAATTAAAACAAGATAATTCAACTTTTAGATTTGTTACTCAAATTTAAAATTAAAGTATTTCATCTCAAAAAATTTGTTATTTTTATAAATTTCATGATATAAAAGTTAAGAAACACATAAATCAATGGAAAAATTTTTTAACAAAATTTTAAATCATAATTTTTACTTTATCTTATGAAAATCACGACATTGTCATCATGTAAACTTGCTTTTTATCATCCGTGATACAATCAATAACTCTTTTAAAGCATTTAATTGCTTTAGAATTCTTCCTAATTAAAATTTAATTAAGATTTTTAAAAAGTTTTGACAAATCTAATAATGTTCATTACTTATTAGAATTAGAACTGAACTATGCATTTTTACGTAAAATAATTTATTAATTTTTTTCCAAAAATTTGTCTGAAAATTATCTTAAAATTTGAATTTTCTAAATATCAGAATTTTTATTATTTTTAATCTCCCTTTAATAAATATAACTGGCAAAACTTCATATACTTATCTACTTAGCTGCTAGGTTGGTTGGTTGGATGGTTTGGGTTTTATGGCACAAGAGCCAGATTTGGCCATGCTGCGCCAAATTTGGCCAGATTGGGCATGACTTAGAAGAGACATAATTACACGATATAATAGTAAGGTATGTGTTCTATACGATGGAAAGGAAATAAGAAGACAAAAGTGAAAAAAGTAAATACTTCAAATAAAAGGTCTACCTTTTTAACAAAGATATTTTTATACATTTCTTAATTTAAATTCTATTAGTTGAGATGATTTTCAGACCTGTTGAATTTTTTGTATTACTATAAAATTTCAGTAGTTTTTTCAGAATCTTAATACAAGGGATGTAACATATTTTCCTTATTTAAAGCATCGAAAATCATATATAGGTATATTTTGTAGACTTAATTTAAAATTTTATTGATCAAAATTGCTCTTCGTTAATTTTCCTGGAATATTACTTTAAATTTTTGATAATATTAAAAGAACTCCTTTTGAGATTTGATTGATCTTTTGATTTGATTTTAAAAATTTTACACTTGAAGAGGGAATTTAAATATATACACATTGTGAATAAAAGTCCTTTTTCACATAAAAACATTCAGCTGTAATATCATTTATAGGTGCAAAAATAATTTTCTGTTTTGATGTATCCTTAATAATTTATCTTTAACTTTTAAATGATTTGATTCTCAGATTATATAAAGGCTTGTAAGTGCATTATAGCATTCCATATGCAGCAGCTACATCAATTAATATTGTACTGATTTTATCTTTTTTATTTTATTATTTTTGTTGTTGAATAGTATTCCATTTTAAATACAGTCTTGAAAAACCAATTAACTAAATCAGATTTAAATAATTCTTTTTTTTTGGATGTGGGGAGGGTATCATAATTTTATGATACTTATCACAGATATTGATACATATCATAAATATTTATGATACGTATCATACGTATATCATAATTTGTATTTATATACGTGAGTATTTAAAAAAATTAATAAACTAATTTTTTCCTACATTAAAGACATATAATTACAGGAATCATAATATATGTCATACACGCAACTTAATATACATATTTAAAGTGTAAAAGTCTAGTTACAAATATTCATTGATTTGTGAAATAGCTACATAATTATTGATTTATTAGATGAAAATGACTTGTCGAGGTGACTCCCAATATACTCAGATAATTTTAAGAACTTTCTAGTATCAGCACCACGACACTTGTCCTGATTATTTATTTAACTCCCGAAATGAAGTGTATATGTCCTTTTTACCAAGGGGATTAAAATTCCTTCTCCGAGAGTTCAAATCTAGTTTACCACACATATAATAGAAATTGTTTGGATATTTTTCACATTTTCACGGCCTTATAAGGAATTTGTTCGTAGAAAATAGATAAAGAACTTAATGCAAAGTTAAAATAAGCAATTCACTATAAGTTAATATAAACACCTTTTTACTCGACATGCAGTTCTAAACTAAACGAAAGTGATTCACGTCGAGGTTATCAAATTTGCTAGACTTGTCTTGGCAGTTTTTGGCGTGCATGTCATATTTTTATTGGAGTCTATAATATCATACATTGTTGACGATCACCATTTTTAACAAAACCGTAAGCAAATTGAATAACATCAAAGAAGACATCTTCCTATCTATCACACACCCACACACATATACAATATATACATATTTAATATATGTAAAATTAAAAACCTGCTACCACGGGTGACCTACTTCTGTGCAACAACTAGTTAGAATTATCCATTTAACAAAATTACTGTAGGCCAATATAATTTATTTCTATTAATAAACACAAACAATTTCTCATGCGTCGATTAAATTTCCTCTCAACTAACTGTTATTAGAGTTTTTTTCATACTGTTAAGTAGTCACCATAGTGTGCATAGGCATCGGGTAAATTGTACCTATTTCCATGAGTTTAGATAACGAATCAGTACTGGGCCATTCGTTATATATAAAAAAAGATGGCGACAAAACGACGAGGGAAGACTATAAGTTACGAAACGCGGAAATATAAATTAAAGTCTATAAAATTATTTTAGATGGATTATACTAATATTTAAATCACAAATTTGTTTCGAATAAAAAGAAGTAAAAAATACGATGATGATCAACAGATGCTCATCTACGATGATTATCATCAAATACTCATTCACTATGATGATCGTCAAATGCTCATGTACTATATTTTATGAATCGCGAAAGTAAGTTTTCTTGTGTACTTTTGTATTAAAAAACATGTAATAATAAAAAAATTAAGAAAAATAAATAATATAATATAAATTCATTCACATGATTTTATTTAATGTTAATAAATTCTGAAATTCACATGATGAATCTATTTAGGCTTAGTAAATTTCAATTCATATAGTTCAATAAATTTTATTCTTAATGATGTTTAAGAATCAAAACAGCTACATTATAACATTAAAATAATTCTGAATTTTGTATAGTATAATGATTACTAAATATTCAAGTACAATTGGATAATTCTAAATTGATTTATGCACTGCTTAAAACGGAAGGGGATATTGTGAGTTCTGTATGAAATAACCCTATAATCGACAACTTTTCTAACAAAATTAAAATAGAAGATGTTTAAAAAATCATAACATTTTATAAAGTTAGCAATATGCAAATTTTATTTATGACGTCGAATACTATTATACGTTTTATATAAGGAGTGAAAAGAAACCTGCAGAATTTCTTCTGTAGGAGGATAATAAAAAGACTGATTACGGGTTGAATGTTTCGTAACAATGACTGCGATTTCACAATAAAGTGACTCGCCTGAATCGGTAACCTGAAGGCCATCGTTCATTTAGAGGTGGGTCCAACGCAATTCATTTAGAGGAAGCGTTAAGACTTTCTCAAGTGTCATTTCCAGACAATGAAATCGGATTTGGAGACTTGCAAATGCTCACAGAAGATCGGTGACAACAACAAAAAATATAGATCGGTATTTAACACTAAGAGCCAGCAGAAATCGCACTATTAACCCCACTTTCTTTGCAGTAGCACCTTCAGAGGGCTGCTAGTATCAGCATTTTGACTCGAACTCCTTGAAACAGATTCCACCATGTGGGTTTGTAAGTTAGCAGGACCTATGGCTTTTGTCTTTCTGGACACAGGACTACCGTACTGCCAGCAGGAGGTGAGCAATAAAATGCATCTCGGATGAAGCAACATGGCTTCACGAACGAGACCTGTTTTAGTGCACAACCTGACAATAGGCGATTCTCTCATTTGGAGAGAACCTGGCACACGAAATACTCCAGCATCTGTGCAAGAAAGTGCGTACGATTTGGATGAGGCGAAGTGATGGTCCGGGTCGGTATTTCTATCAATGTCCACTTCGACCTGAAGATTTTCAGGAAAGGCGCACTAACGGCTCAGCGATATAGTGATGGAATCCTCAGATGGCCGTTTACATTTCACCAATCGGGAAACCCAATTCCTTTTCATTGATGATAACGCCAGACCACATTGTGGCTTCCGGCAACTAGTGGACAATTTGTATTCATCGAAGGAATCCTTCGAATCGATTCGACAGCATATTCCTCCAACATGAGCCCAACGGAACATGATTGGGACATTCTAATGAGAAAGGTTTGCTAGTTGCTTATCACCTCCAGAAACAACTCAGCAGATAAAAAACAAGCTCTCTTCTACAGGGTAGGGAGAGAGAACATCCCAATCCCCCATTAATAACCTCATTGATTCCATGCCTCGTAGGTGTGCGACAGGGTGAACCATGCTCCTTATTGATATTTTTTTATTTAAAGAAAATCACATTTTGTTTGTGATATGCGCGAATTGTGATTGTTTATTTATTGTGTTTTTGTTTATTTTAGTCAATAAAATTAAATTTTTCTTCTTCGTTGCTTCTTTTTTTTTCTCATATCTTAAAAACCTATAAATCATATATCAGTTACCAAAATATTTCTTCATCTACAGTTTATAACCAAAATCTAATATCCCCTAATTTTTGAGCAGTGCAAATTGTGGTTTTATGTATAGTGAATAAAAGAAGTTTTTGTTCAATTCAGATACATTTGGAGAATTATTCTTTTAGTAGAGATGACGGTATTTTCACACTTTCATTGTTTTGTTCAATTTTTTAAATCATATGCCCTCAATCTATTCATCTATTTCAAAATGATGTAATATATGATATGATAACAAATTATATATTCATGTTGGCCATATAGATGGTAAAATGAGCCAATTAATAATTAACATGATAGAGACGTACCACCAAATCGATGCGGAAAAAAGACGTTTTTAACTAACAACCAGATCATTTACTAAAAAAACATGTCAACACAAAACAAACTGAATCTGATTATCCATTAAAAATATGCATTGTATATATTTTACAGATTTTTCTTGTGAAACTGCTTTAAATTACTTACATTTTGTGCTGAAAGGTTTTACATTTACACAACTCCAAGTTATAAGAGTTATTGTAGCTGGTTTATACCATATAATAGAAAATTGTACAATGAAATATCATTCATGCATATCCACATCACAACATTTAAGAAAAATTTATATTTGCAAATAACTATACAATAAATGGATCCATACAGAAATTATCGCAGCAATAAAGCGATTAGTTAAGTCTACTCCATGATGTGAACTAATGATCTGAAAGGTGAGGATCGTTGTTTAGTTGAGCAAATTGGTTTGTTTTCAGATTGCAGTGGGGTGGAAAAATTATCGATTGAAGGCTTCTCCGCTAAACGTCAGGGATGATGCACCACATCACTCTCACGCCGAGTGAAGCAGCGAACGATAAAAATTCTTAAAAATATAATGACATGGTGCCGAAAACCATATATCCAGTTCTGGATGGGTTTGATAATACACATTTCCTTCTTGGTTCCAAAGAAAAAAATTTCACTGCGCAAACTAAACTTCTTGATTACTTTTGGAGCATGTGTCTTCGAACATTCAAAGACAAGAAGTCTGATCTAACTTGGATTTCATTTCTGAAGGATGAAATTTTCGTATTATTTTTCTATTGGGAATATCTTAGATCCATTTACCATTCTGGTTTGAAGCAATCATGTTGATAGAGTTATCCAAAAACAACATCTTACTTTATTACTTGACATTACTGACATTCTCATCCTTTATTTGATGATGAAAATTATGTCAGCTTTTTTAAACATTTTCCTGATAAGATAATGTTG